>RJWM01009607.1:0-67106 GCA_004363535.1 Dasyprocta punctata
TGCACTTCTTAGTATGTTTGTTATGTTTTAAAGACAAAGGGACACTATTTCCTTCTTTGATACATGTTTTAGGTTGTCTACTTTAAAAAATGATTTGTTTGTTTTTGCAGAGCAGGAATTAAACCCTGGGCCTTCTATATACTAAGCAAGTGCTCTACCACTGAGCTATATCTGCAGCATAAAAATTTTTTTTGTATTTGGGTACTGGGAATTGAACTCGGGAGAAAAAAGTTGAAGTTAGGTAGACGCTTCAATTGTAAAATACGACACTGCAGAAAAACTGGTGATATTCATAATCCACTATGGTTTTTCTTTTTTTTCTTCCAAATCTTTCGCTGTGTTCTCTAAGTATCAAATGGCAAATGAAATTTTAGAAGTCTGAATCAAACTTCTAAATATATTGGACACCTACAGAGACTGTGCCATCTAGGAAAATCTCCAATGCTGTAATACATGCTAAGACATGATGTCAGAATTTAAAAAGCCCCTTCCTGCTACCTTAATTTCACTTCTGTCTGACCAAGCTTAGAGAGCTGGGTCATACAAGAATTCCAACTTGTGGCAGGCATGATGGCACATGCTTGTAATCCCAGCACTTGGGAAGCTGAGGAAGGAGGATTGTTGAGAGTTCAAGACCAGCCTGAACTGCATAATGAGAACCTGTCTCAAAAAGCCAAAAAAAAAAAAAAGAATTCCAACTTGCATAGAGCATAAGGAGGTTTTTGTATGTGAGCATGCAGATGTACTTCATTGGCTCTGGTTTACTCATAGCGGATTTTTTTTTTTTTTGCGGCACCAGGGATTGAACTCGCAACCTCGCACCTGTCAGGCGCTTAAGTCACTGAGCCAAACTCCCGGCCTTGGTTTTTTGAGGCAGGGTTGCACTGTGTTGCTCAGGCTGGCCTTGCGCTCGCGTTGTAGCCCAAGCCAGCCTTGAACTTACAACACTCCTCCTACCTCAGCCTCCTGAGTGCTGGGATTAAAGGCGTGCGCCACCACACCCGGCTGCGGATTTGTTTTAACTAGGAGAAAAATAAACATCAAGAGAAGCAAAGTGCTAAAGCTAGGCATGGTGACACACACCTATAAACCCAGCACACTTGGGAAGCTGAGGGAGGAGGATCATCAAGAGTCTGAGGCCAGCCTGGGCTATATAGTGAGTTTAAGGACAGTTAACTATGTGAGACCCTGTCTCAAAAAGCAAAACCCAAGTGCAAGAGCAAGCGTGAGAGTCAGAGCAAGCGCAAGGGAGAGAGAAGCAAAGTGCTTACAGTCAGAGCTACACACAAAAGACCTAGATTTATTCCAAATAGTTGAAAAAAACTTTTTCCTGTCTAAAAGCAAGTAAAGACTGACACAGGATGTGTAGATCTCACCTGGTCCTACAGTCACTTCAGTGGAATGCTTGTTGATAACTTTAATCTTATCACTGAAGCCATTTTCCTCCACAATCTTTACGGCAGCATCAGCCATAGGCTTGAAAACCTGGAAATTAGAGCCAAACACCCAAGGGAAAAAGAACAATAAAATTTTAAAATTTCCTACTGTCCAAGGTTAGCAAGTGTTCTTTGATTTTAGCCCTAACATTTTTAACTTCAATGCTTTATTCTCCAAATGTGTATTATGAAAATGAACATAAACGCATGAGACTGAACTTTAACATGTGGTCAGAAATTCCCATCATATACTCTGCCCAGTGGGGATGCAAGGGATCCTGTACTACCTAGCAAGGGCAGGAGGTGTCACGGGCACACTAGGGAGATGCCAAGAGCTAGGAAGAGGCTGTGCTTCACAATCCTGGGATGGCTGCTGCACTCTGCAGAGGAAAGCCATGGATATAAGTATAGACAGGTCACCTTCATAATCAAAATCATCCCAGGTCCCCACTACTGGCAGAATACAGCATATATTTCCTTATGACACTCAAGGCTCTTCAAATGCAGGCCACCTTACCTTCCTAATTAAAAACCTAACCCACCCAATCAACCCCATGACCAAAACTCAGCCATGAAGATCTCATTATTCACAGCCTTCCTGTCCTACCCGCCTCCTCCTCCAGCCAAATCAAACCCAACTTCACAGGCCAGAACAAACCCTAGCTTCCTCTCTCCAGACGTCTTCTGTGAACCCTGTATGTCTCTATAAACATAAGCCTCTCCAGCTTTTATTTTCCAGGTGCTCTATTTAGATTATACAGCTCCAATCACTTCGTGTATAAAAACCCAAAAACTCACATGCAGACATACACACAGAGTGGAAATATAACAAGTGATAAAGTAACTGGTAATGATGTCAAGATTTTCATTTTCTCTAAATCTTTTTTCTGTATTTTTCACATTTTCTATCATGAAACACAAAATTTTTACTATAATCAAAGAGGAAATGCTGCATCTTTTGTTTTGTTGTTTTACTGGGGATCGAACTCACGATCTCATGCCTACCAGGCAAGCACTTGAGCCGCTGAGCTAAATTCCCGCCCCCTGCTGCATCTTTTATAAACTACATATAGGCACAACCAGAAAAATTATATTGAGAATTTAGTTTGAATTTTTTTTTTTTTTTTTGTACAGGGAATTGAATTCAGGACCATATGCTTGTCAGGCAGCTATTTATGCCACTGAGCTATATCCCCAACCCACTCTGATATTTCTTGATGTGGTGTAAGGGACTCAAACTCTCAGTTCTTAAAAATTATTGTGCCTGTACTCCTAAAAATTTCCCAACCTCACTGCAATGCCCCCACTCCAGTTGCCTTTTGACCTATCACTTTCCTCCTCCCCTGAACCTGCAGGCTCCAACCATTCAGACTTCCTCTCCCCAGCCCACCAAGAAGCTTAAGCTCTCCCCCTAAGCTGGGTCAGGCATGGTGGCACATGTCTGTAATTCCAAGGAGGTTCACAAGTTCAAGCTGAGTTGGTGCAACTTAGCGAGACCCTGTGCCAAAATAAAAACTAAAAAGGGCTGGGAAAGTAGCTCAGTGAAAAGACCCTGGTTTAACCCCCAGTTCTGCAAAAGATCTCTCCCAGAACACTATGAGGAATGGCCCCTGAAGTTGACTTCCCAACATCCACTCTCCCTCAGGTCAGGTGCAGTGATGCAGTGAAGGCAACTGACCTTTCAAGTGTTCCACCTCTCTGGCTGAAGGGTAATTAAATCCCAAAGCCCAGCGATACCCAAAAGTTTGCTAAAAGTTTGTGGGAAAAGCCTGCTTGCTCTTCAAAAAAGAGAAAATGAGAAGCCAGGCGTGGTGGCGCATGCCTTTAATCCCAGCACGCGGGAGGCTGAGGTAGGTGGAGTGTTTCGAGTTCAAGGCCGGCTTGGGCTACAACGTGAGCGCAAGGCCAGCCTGAGCTACACAGTGCAACCCTGCCTCAAAAACTAGGGCTGGGAGTTTGGTTCAGTGGATTAAGCACCTGTCTGGCAGGCGTGAGGCTGTGAGTTCAATCCCCAGTGCCACAAAAAAAAAAAAAAGACAGAGAGAGAAAATGAGGCAGCCAGGACTGTGCTTCCCTGTCTACCATGTCCCCAGTGCCTCTTAGAACCCTTCTTACTGCCATTAATCATGCCAGCCTTGGAAGGATGTGAACAACAGAAAGAGAGCGATTTAGGGTCTCATTATACTTCTAAAGGAGCCAATCCTGAAGCTAGTGGAAGACCTGGACTTCCTGACCAAATCTTTGTGTATACCACTCTGGTTTTCATGGCACTTTCCATAGATATTTTAACTGATGCACCTCCCCAAATGCATTAAAAGCAGTCCACAGTCATTGTCTGCAATGTCCTGCAATCCATCCACGCCTGAATCTTATTTCTTCCTAGAAGCATCACCTGAAGGTCATCAGTGACCTCCTGTTGCCAACCCAACAGCTTTCACTAAGTCCTCATAATATAGACAGCTAAGTCATATAGAAATTAATACAAGCCGGGCGTGGTGGCGCACACCTTTAATCCCAGCACTCGGGAGGCTAAGGTAGGAGAAGCGTTGTGAGTTCGAGGCCAGCTTGGGCTACAACGCGAGCGCAAGGCCGGCCTGTGCTACATAGTGCGACCCTGCCTCAAAAAACCCTGGGCTGGGAGTTTGGCTCAGCAGCTTAAGCACCTGCCCTGGCAGGTGTGAGGTTGTGAGTTCAATCCCTGGTGCCAGAAAATAAAAAAAGAAAGAAATTAATACAGACTCAGGCAATCAGCACAAAAAATACAGACATCAAAATTGTGGCTAGAGACACAATGGCCAGACCTGCATGCCTCCCTAAGGGACAAATAGCAACTTGAGATTATACTGTAATTAGCACCTGGTCCAGAAAGTTCAGATAGGCACCACTCAACCAGGTGGATAACCAGAGCATCCAGACCCATCCCTTTCAAAAAATGCCTTTGTTCCTTCCTGTACCTTGCGATGTGACTCATTTGCCACCTATTGTATCAGTATTAGCTAAGTGGCTACACTTGTAATTCTATAGGTCGGTGGTGGCAAAACTATGGCGTGTGTGCTGCAGCTGCCTGTTTGTTATCACTGAAAGCTCTAAAAGGTTCACCATCACTGCTTTAGGTGGATTGTAGTTTGACCCACATTGTACCCATGCTGTGACTTTGCTGTATAAATTACCCCTGACAAAGGGCCTCAGTAGCTACCCACTTGAGAACCCTTCTGGAAATCCAGGAACTATTCTCCTTATTTCTAATAAACTCTCGTAATGTATTCCTTTGGCTCTCAACTTCATTCCTAAATGTTGTGAGACCATGAACTTGGCACATTTGGCACCTAACAGATTGGGAGTTATATTTCTATTATCACTCATTCTGCTCAAGCTCTACATCATGTTATACAACACAGTAAAGACAAAACAGCTATTTAAGTTTGAGTTATAAAATAGACTAAAATTTTAAAAATTCAGTTCCTTGAGCTGGGCATGGTGACACATACCTGTAATCTGAGCACTTGGGAGGCTGAGCAGGAGAATCATCCTGAGTTCCAGGCCAGCCTGGGCTACAAATTGATCTTAAGATCAGCCTGAACTACACAGTAAGATGCTATCTAAGAATAGCAATAATAATAATATTAATTACTATTCAATTCCTCATAACGGCCACATTTCAAGTACTCAGTACACACGTGACTAAGGCCCCCATGTTGGACTGCACAACCACAGATGTTCATCACCACAGCAAGTGCTACTGCATCTACATCTGTTGACCATTCGCGCTTCTCGCTTTTCACAGTCTGCCCCCTTGGGTTCCACAGCATTCTGCTCTCTGGGGCCACACCTCCTTCAGCCCACGAAAGCAGGCATGTTTCTAAGGTTTGCTCTTCTCACTCTTTCTCCTGGGACAATGTGACTGCTAAATCTGTCACCTGCTTCATATCACACTTGTTTCACTTGCCCCATGTTAGCAAGTGAGTCCAAACCCACTCATGTGTGTCTTTTTCTCTCTGAAGATTAAGAAATTCCCCCACAGGCTCCCTCACTCAATGCTCTGGACCTGTCTGTTTTGAGGCTGTGGGCTCAGGCAGAGCTGCAAACCTCAGGGCAGTCCACGGAGAGAAAGTGGGGTTCAAATGGATGGTCACTAAAGCAAAATCTGGTAGGCCAGCAGAGATACCAAGAACCAAAGGGCAGAGATGTCAAGTATCACAGGCCATACCAGGAAAACAGAACTAGAAATACAGATAACTGGCATGGGAAGATGGAAAAACCCAAGAGCAGTCCTACTCTGTTAAAAAAATGTGTCTTGCTTTGTATTTTGAACTAGTGGTCCACGGATATACCAACTCTCAGACTCTAATACATCCAACACAAAATGCATTATCTCTCAACCAAGTAAGCATTTTCCTCTGGGTTCTCTGAGGAACTCCCTGCTGCCTCCCTGCGCACCCGCACTAGGACACAAACAAATGAACAGGGACACACACACCCTCTCATCAGAACAAACACTGAACAGTGAGCAGCATGATTAGCAATCAGACACCACAGTTCCAGGCGTAGCTCTCCTACTTACTAACTATAGGACTTAAATCTTTAACTTTTCTGGGCCTTAGTTTCTTCATTTATAAAATAAGGAGGTGGGGGGACCTACTTTGAGGCTATCAAGACAACCATCCTGAAACACAGATTTTTTTTTTTTTTTTTTGCCAGTGCTGGGGTTGGGACCCAGGGCCTTCCCCAGGCCTTTTATTTTTATTTTGAGATAGGGAACGATCTCAACTCGCAATTCTCCTGTCACACACACGTGACATCATATCTAGCTAAACATAGATTTTTTTAAAAAAATCTGTTCAAACACCTTGGTGATTCCCTAAAAAGTAGTTTACAATCCTTTTTACAAAATCCCAAGACAATGTGCAAAGTCTCTCATATGTCTCTTAGGACTTGATTTCACGGAGATCTCAAGTCTATTATTCTTGTCTCAAGTTGAAAATACCTAACTCAAAATATGAGCATTACTGTTTCGCAGCATGCATATCCTGGACAATCTGGTGACAACTTACCTTCCTGAATTTTTCAACAATGACATCCTTCACCAAGACACTGGATAACACTGCTCCCTAAATATACTACAGTATTTTCTCCCTAAAATGCCCACCTTTGTTGACCACGAATGTGAGGCTCACAATGTAAGGATAACATGGAATGGAGATGAAAGAAAAGAAGCTGGAATAAAACAAGCTGGACTGTTTTTGTTTGTTTTTGCTTTTCTTTTTCTTTTTTTATTTTCCTTCTATTTTTGTTTTATTTGAGACAAGGTCTTGCTATGTAATGTAGGCTGCCCTTGAAATCACTATGTGCCCAGGCTGGCCTTGAATTTGCAGTGATCCTCCTGCTTCAGCCTCCCAAGTGGTGTTGCAATTACTGGTGTGCATCACCACTCCTGGCAATGCTGGACTGTTAACGTCCAAACTTTATTTGAGGAAGGAAAAACTTCCACATTGTTTAAACCACTGTAACTTTCTTATTTCCAACTTGATCAAAAATGAATCCAATTTTTTTTTTTTTGCGGCACAGGGAATTGAACTCACAGCCTCATGCCTGCCAGACAGGCGCTTAAGCCACTGAGCCAAACTCCCGGCCCTGGTTTTTTTGAGGCAGGGTCGCACCATGTAGCTCAGGCCGGCCTTGCACAATGAATCCAATTTTGTCAGGCAAAGTAAATACAGGCCTCCACCCCACCCCAAATTTTTAACAATAGTCAACTATGGGTTAACATACTACTTCTATTTTGCATTTACAAAATTTCCTACAATAGTATACATTTATATGATCAGAAAAACAATGTACGTTTAATGTTTTATTAAAGAAATGGCAGCCTGGTAATGTAATAAGATAGCTGGCTGTGTGGGAACATTTAACCTTGCTCCACATTCAAAAATCCCAATGCCTTGGGAGGCTGAGGTAGGCGGAGCGTTGTGAGTTCGAGGCCGGCTTGGGCTACAGCGTGAGTGCAAGGCCGGCCTGAGCTACACAGTGCGACCCTGCCTCAAAAAACCAGGGCCGGGAGTTTGGCTCAGCGGTTTATGGGCCTGTCAGGCAGGCGTGAGGTTGTGAGCTTGATCCCCGGTGCCACAAAAAAAAAAAAAAAAAAAAATCCCAATGCCAGGCCAGATTCCAGAAAAATTAAATCGAAATCTCGGTACGGCTCAAGGAAGACTAGACATCAGTACTTTTTAAAGCTCTTCAGTGAGTCTCATATGCAGCCAAGGTTGAAAGTCACTGTTTTCAGCGCAGAAAACAGACTCCTAGAGGAACGAGTCACGTCTGACTCATCTCTAAGTGCTGAGAACCTGGCCCTGCACTTGGCATGCACTAAATACTCCATGGATGTTTATAAACAAACAGATGGGAAAAGCACAAGTACACAGGAGACTTCCCACACAAGACACAGGACACGCACCAGCAGAATGTGGCTCACCTCAATAGCATAGCAGAAGTCGGCACCTGCTGTGACTGCCATCATTGATAAGAGGCCAGTGCCAGTGCCGATGTCAAGAACCAGGGCCTTCTGTCCTCTGTCCTTCACCCTCCTCACAGCAGCCCGGATACCCTCATAATATTTTATATTCTAACAGAGAAGAAAAAATAATTGTTATTTCACACCAGTTATTGTAAGCAAAAAGATACTTTGTAGAGTTGGAGTGTTAGGGTTGGCGCCAGCAGTGTAAGTCAGGACACTTTGGCCCTTCCCCATCTGGAATAACAGCATGGCCAGCAGAGCCAGACAGGCCCTCTGAGACACCAAGAGCACAACATCTGCTCCTTCCCTACTAAGTAACTGGCTCTCCTCTACCTTCACAGTCTATATTCTGCTAAGTGACGTTGGTATAGGGGTAGGAACTCTGAAAACCAGTTTTTCCAGTAGTTAGACACAGCTAGTGGGAGAACAAGAAGGCAACTGGAGAGGAGCAGGGAAGCTTGCTCCTTCCTGCTGGGATGCTGCTCTGGGAAAGGTCCTTCCAGGAGTGGCAGCTGGTTCCAGGCCCTACTTCTCCATGTCCTCTGTGTACCAGCCTCTTCTCAGAGGAACAACAGCACTTGAACAGCAAACAGTGATCACACTTAGAGGTGAGGACACTAGTTTCCCAGGCCCTTGCCACCAGCTTCTGGAATCTGAAAACCCTAAACTTCTTATATGTGTCAGCCCCAGGCAATGTAAGGGCTCCCTGCCAGAATGCAATTCTGGAAAGAAATGGGCTTCTCGGGAGCCCGCCCAAACGGGCCTGAGCGCCTCCAACCAGGAGACAAGTAAGACTGCCTTCTGGGGGCCTGCGTGACTGCTGAATTAGCCTGACTGTTCCCTCTGCTTTTTAGTTCTCCCACACCTGGGCAACTAACTCCCTGTCACACTCTCGCTGTTGAAATATATAATGCACTTTGGTGCCTATTTTCCTTACTGAACTCCAACTCTATACCTCCCATGTCTAAAAAGTACTTTCCTTCCTAGCAAGTAACTTCTTGCCATCTTGAAGGTTCAATGAATTGACTCATCTTCTATCTGTAGTGATCTGGCTAAATAGATAGACTGACTCTATATATCTATATAGTATCTGGAAATAACTAAAGATGATGGGAACAAAATCCGTGAATCTTTTTAAATGTACCAATGATCTTTAAATCAGTGAGAGATTAAGAGATCATTAAATTTGGGGACAATCTGCCATGCAACAGAAGATAACTAATACAAAACTGGTATCAAAAGGGCAACATTTTTCGACCACAGTGCAATCAAATTAAAGATATCAATTACAAGAAGAATATAACTAAAGAAAAGTAGATTTCTGACCATTAAAAAATGCAATTCTGGAAAGAAATGGGCTTCTCGGGAGCCCGCCCACCCGGACCTGAGCGCCTCCAACCAGGAGACAAGTAAGACTGCCTTCTGGGGGCCTGCGTGACTGGCATGGACCCCAGGAGGAGAAAGAAATGGGCTTCTTGGGAGCCCGTCCAGCCGGGCCTGAGTGCCTCCAACCAGGAGACAAGTAAGACTGCCTTCCGGGGGCTTGCGCAACTGGTGTGGACCCCAGGAAGAGAACCATGCACACCCCCCACCCCCACCACTGGTAAAGCAACCTGCTCGTTTGGAGGTCTGGCTACATTGACAGCAACTAAGGTACATAGAACAGCTGGATACTAGTATTGTTTTGTTCATTTTGCATGCCTGGGACTGGCAGTCTGGGCATCTCTTTGGAAGATGACAGTGCACAGTGTAGCAAAAATGGGGGATTCTCTTCTGTCTTGTCTTTGAGGACCAATATTGTTCTTGTTGTTTTGCTTTATTCTGATTAATTTTTTTTGGCCTTATTTTACACTTTTTATTGGTTTTTATTGGTTTTAATGTGGAGTTTTTTTTTGGTTTGATTTTACTATACTTGTTGGAAAGGTCAACTATTCTGAAAATAACAAGATATACTATAGTAGCTATTGTTTTCATAGTATCTTTCTTAGAAGTTCAGTACCAGTTCTATTGATTGACTTCATTCTGTTATGTTTTGTTGGATTTTACTATCCTTTAAAAAAAAAAAATGCAGTTCTGCTTAGTGCTAAAAAGTCAGCCTAGCAGAGATTAGGGCCTGGTTTGATCCCCAGCACCACAAAAAAGAAAAAAGATAAGAAATGTACTTCTAAACTCATAGGTGGAAAAGACTACATCAAACTGAAATTACAAAATATACAGAACTGAATGATAAAAAATGAGATTGCACAAGCAATACTTCAAAAGAAGTACAATAAAAAAAGATGAAAAATGAGCTAAACAGCTGATTTCAAAACTTGGTAAGAGGACTGCAAGACCAATTTCAAACAGAGGTTGGGACATAATGCAATAATAGAGCATTTGCTTAGCATTAGCAAGACCCTGGGTTCAATCCCCAGCAATACACACACACCAACACAAACAAACAAACAAACAAAAAAACAAGTATAAACATGCAAAAAGAAAATCAAAAGTCTTCTAAGTTGCCTCCAACTTGAGAATTTCCTGCCTCACTCCTAGTAGCTGAGATTACAGGTGTGTACACCATGCAGAGAACATACAGTGATAACTCAGTTGTCAAACAGCCCCAAGCTCGAACTTTCCACTACTTGAACAGCAAAGTTCAAAAAAATCTGCTTAGCATCCCTACCTTTGCTCGATAGCACATCAAAAATGTACTTGAAAAAACCTGTATGGGTTCCCAGACATAGTGGCACATACCTGTAATCTCAGCACTCTCGGGAGCCTCAGGCAGGAATATCGTTGCGTGTTTGAGACCAGCCTGGCCTACAAAGTGACCAGCCTGGCCTACAAAGTGAGCACAAGGTCAGCCTGAACTGTATAACGAGACCCTGTCTCAAAAGACAAAAGAAAACCTGTACAGGTTGAGAGCGAGTCACATGTCGCATCTTGCTGTACACAGAAGAGATTGTGCTTCAGTCTAAATGCCACTCTCATCCAAACAACATATAGTGCTTGTGTTAGTGCACTAAAACACTCATCACTGTGCTTTCTTTTGGTGCTTTACTTGCATCAAATATCATTACCATGGCTCCAAAGAAAAGTCAGTGATACTAGCAGTAAAGCTAAGAAGAAAGGGCTGAGGATATAGCTCAGTGGCACAGTGCCTGCCTGGCAAGCATGAGGGCATGAGATCCATTCCCAGTATCAAAAAAAAAGAAAGAAAAAAAAGCTAAGAAGAAAACTGTGAGAATCACAGTAGAGTTAAGAAAAGAAATCATTGTGAAATTTGTTAAATTCCTGGAAAAAAGAATTTATAAGTAATTTTGGGGCCTCAAATCAATTATCTGGTTTTCCATTCTTATGGGAAAAATATGTTCAGTTCTCAAACTTTTCGGTGTTCAAATATAAACATGGAGTGAGCTGAGTTCAAAAACCAAGGTATCACTACATACACAACTTTTATTTGTCAATTGTATCTCAATAAAGCAGAGGATAAGGAGACAGAATCAGAAGTAGAAACTAGTCTCCTAGGTGCTTCTCAGCATCCTTCTAACATCATGATCCCCAGGGAAAATTGGAACCTTCTTGTAATCTAAGATTTTAAAGAGTTACATCAAGATAATGGCTTCCACAAGGCCGGCTTGAGCTACGTAGTGCGACCCTGCCTCAAAAAACTAGGGCTGGGAGTTTGGCTCAGTGGCTTAAGTGCCTGTCTGGCAGGCATGAGGCTGTGAGTTCAATTCCCTGTGCCGCAAAAAAAATAAATAAATAAAAAGATAATGGCTTCCTTTGACACTTACCCTGTCTTTGTCATGCAACATATCTGCATAGGAGGACCTAAAAAATAAAAAAGCAGGTCAGAAATCTTTGAGCATATTCATGTATATAAACACATTCCTCAATCAGAAAGAACAAAATAAACATGGCACCCACTTTAAATTATTTTCATAGAATGAGAAGCTGTTACTCTGCAGTATCGCAGGAAAAAAAATCTGACAGATGCTCTTCTTAGACCAGAAAGTCCTCTAGAATTAGCCCTGTAATAATAATCCCATAGCCACTAGCACATCCTGATCATGTTACTCAGACTCGGTATCCCCAACACTTGCCCTGACCTTGCGTACATGTCCACCTTGGAATGATCATGGAGGTGACACTAGGGAGAGGAACTGGGAAAGGGAAAAGCACATACCTGCGATGCATGTGAGGGTCACCATGCCCAGAACCTTATATCACATCTTCAGGGATAATGAAAGAGTTCACAAACAGTGTTAAAGGGAGAACTACTTATCCATATTTTCTACTGTAATGTTTCTCAGATTTGACAATGGGAACTGGGTATAGCTTAGTTGTAGAACCTAGCATGTGTGGGACACTGGGTTCAATCCCTAGCACCACACAAAGAGAGGGAAGGGAAGGGAGAAGGGAGGAGAGAGAAGAGAGAGAAGGGAGAGAAAACCCTCTGGTATGTTCAGGATGAGTACAAAGTACAGGCCCAGCCCAAAGAGGCTTTCTGGGAGTTCCAGAGAGCTGGAGCATCCTCAGTGAAACAAGGCCCTCTACTTTGGGTCAACACCAGAATCACCAGGGCTTATTGGAAATGCAAATTTTCAGGACATAAACTTAAGACTCTGCTCCAAAAGGTTTGGCTGGAACGTGGAAAGCCATGGTTGAACCAGTACTCACTCCCGGCAACTGTGACACAGGCAGTGTTTATTTAACACTCTGAGGAGCACTGCCCTGAAAGAATGGTTTCTGTTTTCTGTTTTTTTAATGACATATCAAGGCTTTTAGATCTATACCCAGCTATAGTTATTTTTGCCTTTGCCCACCTCGTCCCCTTTTTAATGTTTGCTTTTTCAAAGTGTGATTTTAATTTTATATTTAAAACTCTACTTAAAACTATACATTATCCTAAGGGGACTGGGCATAGCTCAGTATATCATGGAGGTTGCTTAGTATATTGTAGAGGCTAGTAAAACAAGGATGAAATGATTAGCTGGTGTGGTATAGTATATGCCAGGCACAGGCTTCAATCTTTACCCGCTCCAACCACCCAACCCCCTTCTCGTTCTCCACAGGTAACTATTTTTATTAGATTCTAGTTTAATCCTTCCAGGTTCTTTTTGCAAAAACAAGCAATATTGTACATACACCTGTCTTTTTGGTTTTTGTGAGACAGAATCTCGCTATATAGCCCAAGCTAGCCTCAAACTTGCAGCAATCTTCCTGCCTCTGCCTCCCAAGTGCTGGGATTACAGGCAGTTGCCACCATGCCCAGCTATACATTTGTCTTTATTTCTTTTTGTTTTTCTGAGACAGGGTCTCGCTATATAGTTCAGGCTGGCCTTGAACTCACTATGTAGCTCTGGTTGGCCTTAAATTTGAGTCAGTCCTCCTGCCCTGGCCTCCTGAGTGCTGGGATTACGGGCATATACCACCATGCCTGGCTCTCCTTATTTCTTACACAAAAGCCATATAATTCTACACTTGCTTTTTTTACTTAGTATATCATGGAGGTTGCTTAGTATATTGTAGAGGCTAGTAAAACAAGGATGAAATGATTAGCTGGTGTGGTATAGCACACGCCTATAATCTCAGCTCTTGGGGGCTGAGGCAAGAGGATCATTTCAAGTTCAAGACCAGCCTGGGCTACAAAGTAAGCTCAAGGCCAGCCTGAACTGTATAGCAAAACCCTGTCTCAAAAAGACTCAAAAAAAAAAAAAAAAAAAAAACCACACACACATTTTTTCATCATTTTTTACAGTTGTATAGTACCCCACTGTGTAGATTACATCATGAGTTTATTCAACACTGTTGATGGATATTTATGTGGTTTCCAATCTTTTCTTACAGTGAGTGAGAATAAAATCAATATAGTCAAGAATAAAGAAAATTACATTTATTTGAAGCTAATTAGGATTGCTATCTAGGAAAACATAGAGTGAAGCAATTTGGAAAATACGTGCCCTAAATTAGGTGTTGTGGCATGCGTCTGTAATTCCAGCACTTGGGAGGCCAAGGCAGGAAGACTACCAAGCTTGAGGCCAGCCTGGGCTACATATTGAGTTCAGAGTCACCTTACAACATACAGTAAAGACTCTATCCCAAAAATAAAACAAAGCAAAACAAAAAACAAACAAACAAACAAATCCTTACAAAAAAAATAAGAGAAGCATGTCACCACCTTCATCTTGTCAGTCACTCATGCCCCACTAATTCTCTAACATCACTTTACCTCACCACCACCACCACCACTGCCACCGCCACCACCAGCTAACTCCTATTGCTAGTCAGTCATCAGCATCCTGGACCTCAGCAGCCTCTGACTTTGTTGGACACTGCCACAACCTATGTGGCTCCTGAGGTTCTTGGGGTGACTCCGTCTTTCCTGAAACTATCTTCTTACTCTGTCTGCCCTTCCCTTCTGGTCCCCCTTCTGCCTCCTCAGTCACTCCAGGGTGGCTAGGGGTGAAACAAGCACATTATACCATACACATGTTCTTCCCAGGGAAGAACTCAGACTATTACTAAATACTGACTTTGCTCCAGGGTTCCTTCTTCAACTCTCTGCCTTTCACATCCCCTACCCTCTCTGAGAGCCTGCAATCTCCTCCCAGCTTCAACTGCACTAATGACTTCCAATTCTGTCTCCAGAAGCACAATTCTATCTACATACTGGCACCTCCATCCAGAAGTTCCAACCCAAACGCATCATCTCCACCACCTACCCTTCCCAACACCACCCATCTCTCCTGTGTTCCCCTTCTCAGGAACAAGAGTTCCATCTACTCAGTCACTCAAACCAGGTATCTCGGTAATTCTCAAGTTTTCTCTCTCCTTCCATCACTGCATCCACTGAGTTACCAATCTCAAAACTGTCTCCTCCCGTCTCCACCTCCACTGTCTTGGCTTTGGGACTAAAATACCCAACCAAATGATCTCCTCTCCTTCCCATACTACTGTTAGTGAGTGTTCTGAAATCCAACCTGATCCTCTTTCTCTCATTTAACATATTAATCACTCAAGAAATAATGCCTAAAATCTTTAGAAATAAAGTAATACTGCTGAGCCCTTATTCTATAGCCCTTGTCTCCAGTGCTAGGGATTGAAGTCAGGGCCTCATGCAGGCCTGACAAGCTGTCTAACAGAGTTACATCCCAGCCTAGAGATGAGTATTACTGTACGAGGTATGTAGCACTACACTAAGGCTCAAGGAAGTTAAATAGGTTGGCCTACCTCAGAGTTAAAAAGAGATAGAGCCTGGACTTAAACTCATGCTACATCCTGCCTTTCACTGACCCTTTCAATGTGACGCCCTGCCAACCTTTTCAAGAGCCTGTCTCACACAGTCCTATTTCTGCACTATACTCCAGCAATAATGAACTGCTAGAGAAATTATTTAAACATCATCACCCCCTACTCAGTACAATTGCTTCTTGCTGTATCCACGACTTCTGTGCCCATTTTCATAGGCCTTTATCTCTCTATGCTGTAGTTTTTATATCTCTCTTCCAAAAACTGTATGTTCTTTAAGAATAGAAACTACATCTTCTCTAATTGGTATCCATAGCCCTAGCACAACTGTGGGCAAGCTGAATATACTTAATGACTGCTAAATAACCACTATGTATGTTAAATACTCTAAGAGAAGAAAAAGTGTTTTTCACTTTTTATTCAAGAGAATTTAACTATATGCTGAATGTGTTACTATTTCACTGACACAATGATGAAATTTCATAAACTCCACTACTGAATCTTGCATCCTCTTTGTTCCATTAATCAAATTCTCTGATACTCTGGTAAGACTGCTATACGATGTCAGTACATGCTTAACTCCTGTATACCTATCTGGCAAAGCAGGCCTGCCTGACCCTAAGCGCTGGGTGACAGCCTAGTTCATACAGGATGGGATTCCAAGGTGTCTGTTTTGAGATCAAGTGCCCCATTCAACTACAGCCCTAACTGTGAACCAACCCTTGTTACCTGGCAATCTCCTGTTGGTAATCATAGTGCTCGTCCTCCTCCAGCCACTCCATGGATCCTGTGGTTGGATTGGCTCGCCCACAGAAAACCTTCATGGTGCCAACCAGTTCCTCAGCGTTGGAACAGAAAAGCAACCTTTGCTAGTTCATTTCTTAGGGACAGATTTGAACATCAGAAATCTATTCAACCATCAGGGTCAGGACATGACAAGAAAACAAAAGGAAAATAATCAAGAAATTGACAAAAATGTCAAAGCCACTGAAAATATTTAATCAGTAATCATTCCAGCAAGAATTATTTGATTTTTATATTTAGCACATAACATTAAAAAATAAATTCTGTCTGGGATATAGCTGTCTGGAAATTTTGGTGGTATTTAGATTCCAACAGGGTCATATAAGCCTCAGAGGTTCACCTGGGTACAGTTCTCAGGCAAAGGTGAGGAAGCTGAGCAAAAGACTAGTAGAAAGAGAAAAAGAAGAGATGGCGTGGTGGTGCATCAGTATACTAAACAGCATAAGGAAATCAAACAAGGAAAAGCTTTGTCTATTCCAAACAATAAATCACAACCACACGCAAACATAAATAATCCCAGGAATATGATGTTGAGTGAAAAAAAGGCAAATAATAGACTGCACACAATAATTCCATCTATACAAAATTGCTAGGTCAGGCGTGGTGGCACACACACACCTGTAATCTCAGCACTTGGGAGGCTGAGGGAGGAGGACTGCTGCGAGTTCAAGGGCAGCCTGGGCTACATAGTGAGTTCAGGACCAGCCTGAGCTACACGGTAAGACCTTGTCTCAAAAAACAAAAACAAAAAACAAAATTCCTAAACATGTAAATGAAATAATAAACATACAGTGTTCTTCCAAGGATCACACTAAAAGGCATACCAGAGTATGAGACTAGTGGTTACTTTGGAGAAGAGGGTTGAGACAGGGTTTTCACTCCATAGTTCAAGCTGGTCTCAAACTCACCATCCTCCTGCCTCAGCCTCCAGAGTGCTGGGATTACAAGCTCACAGGCATGTGTCACCTCGCCCAGCTGAGAGTAATGCCTACAACCGATAATAAAGGGAAGGAGACGGGATCAAGGAGGCTTACACAGTGGATTTCAAAATGTAGTTTTTCATTAAATCAGTATGAACACAGATATTCATATTACCATTCTTTGTACTTCACTTCTTTTTTTTTTTTTTTTTTTTTTGGTGGTACTAGAGATTGAACCTAGGGTCTTACACACACTAGGCAAGCATACTATGTATAAGCTACAACTCCCACCTTTTTAATTTTTTTCTTCTGAGACAGAGTTATAGTAAATTGTTCAGTCTGGTCTCAAACTTGCCATCCTACAATCTCGGTTTTCCCAGTAGCTGAGATTACAGGTATGTACCACTATGCCTGCCACTTTGTTATCTTTTATTATTCTGCCTTAGTTAGTTTTCTTCTGCTATGACAAAATACCTGAGAATAACAATTTAAAGGAGAAAAGGTTTATATGGTTCAGTTTCAATTGTAAAGTTGGCTAGTTCTGTTGTTTTCAGTCCTGTGGCAAAGTGGAAACATCAAGGTATAAGGGCATGATGGAGAAAACTAGTCTCTTAGGGCATACCACAACATACTTCGTTCAGCCAGGCCCCACCTCCTAAATTTCCATCAGCTCCCAAAAATGTCATCAAATTATGAATTCATTAATTAAAGCCCTCACAATCCAATCACCTCCCAAATGCCCTACTCTCTAAATACATGAGCCTTTTGGAGGACATTCTTGATCCAAACCACAACTTCTTAGCTAATCAAAATTTAGTCTTAAGAATAATAGCAGGGCGTAGGGCTGAAAATTTGGCTCAGCAGTTTAAGCGCCTGCTTGGCAGGCTCAAGGTCGTGAGTTTGATCACCGGTGCCGACCAAAAAAAAAAAAAAAAAAGAATGGGGCAGGGGCGCAGTACCAGAAATCAAACCCAGGACCTCACACTTGCCAGGCAGGTGCTGTGCCACTGAGCTAAATTCCTGGCCCCAAGAGTAATTTTTCAAAAATCTTCCCTCATCCAAAATACTTGCTGGCTGTTGTTTTGTCATAACTGGTTTTTAAAAGACTTAAGCATGACACTTCTATGTTTTCTTCAGGGTGTTTATTATGAAGGATGTTGAATTTTCTCAAAAGACTTTCCCACAAAAAAAAATAAATAAATAAAAAATAAAATAAAATGAAATATTTTGCTTCAAGTAAATAAAACGTCACCAGATTTATGTCTTGTATGGCCTGTCTCCCAAGAGATCCATTTGGGGAAGCAGAATAGCACCCCGGTGCAAGTTCGGAAGGCATTCCTCAGCAGGTTTAGGCTCTGCTACTACTGGTCTCTACTATTCAGAAATCAGCCAAGGATTCCACAATCCCACCCTTCCATCCTCGGAAACACTGGTGCTCCTAAATCTTCTTAAAGGGATTTTCTTGGCCAGAGTTTTTTTACTTTCTTTTGACATTATCTAGACTAAGTAAATACTTACTAATTTTTTTTTTTTTTTTTTGTCTTTTTGAGACAGGGTCTCACAATGCAGTTCAGGCTGGTCTTGAGCTCACTTTGTAGCCCAGACTGATCTTGAACTCACTATGATCCTCCTGCCTCAGCCTCAGTAAATTCTTATAGAAGCTTACAGAAAAACAATTTTTTTCTGAAAAGACTCAGGCGGTCAGTGCCTGGTTAAAAGTTGTCAATTTGCCTCTGGTAAAACTCTACTCCTAAAACTTTAGCATATCTATCATCTAATCCAGTGATTCTCAAATATCCTGAGAACCCCAGTAGAAAACATACTATACTTTACACTGAGAATCAATATACACACATGCATACAAAACTGAAGGTTACACAAAATATTGAAACTGCTTATAGGGAAAGCCCTCCATATGTTTGTTCTATTTTATTTGTATTTTTTAAATTGCTAGTCACAATTCACCAAATTCACCTCACCAATGGGACTGTAACCTATATTTTGAAAAGCACTGCTCTAGTCAGTTCTGTGTATCACATATATTAATACTTAAAGACACAATATCTAAAATTTTTACAATCTGTAATGTTCTTTAGAAAACTGTCTGTGAGACACTGTAATACAAAGAGTCAGGCATGGTGGTATATGACTGCAACTCCAGCACTTGGGAGGCTGAGGCAGGAGAACTGCCACAAGTTCAAGGCCAGCCTGGGCTACACAAGTGACTTTAAGGCCCACCTCAACTACAAAGTAAGAATGTGTCTGAGGGAAAAACAACCAACCAGAGAAAGAAATTATAGCATCCAGCTAACTGTTCAAAAGAGGCTTAAGGGATATATAGAGCTTATTGATGGTACATACCCATAATCCCAGCACTCTGGGAGGCTAATTAGGAAGATAACAAGTTCAAGCCCAGCCTGGGCAACTTAGTGAGTCCCTACCTCAAAAAATAAAAAAAAAATAAAAAAGGTTGGGGATATAGCTCAGTTCAAAGACCATGGGTTCAACACCAATATTGGGGGAGGTGGGAGAGATGGATAGGAATGGAAGGTACTTTATCAGATAACAAAGGCTTATGAATCATATACACTGAATAAATCAGTTTGGTTAAACTGAAAATGAACAAGGAGCCAAACATGTTGATGAGATTCATACAAAGAAAAGTCCTGAAACCCTTATCCTGTGGTCTATGGGAACTCCAAAGGTTAAAACAATAGGAAAGAACTTTGGCAAATGGAATTCCCCTTTATTGTCTGTGATATTTCTGAGAATATAATTAGGAGTACAATGCCTTTTTCAGAACTCTAAAGTCACAGAAGTCACAGTGCTGGAGATTGAACCCAGGGACTCAGCATGCTAGGCAAGTGCTCTACCACTGAGTTATAGCCCCAGCCCTAAACTAATAATGTTTGAGGATGGGAACCCTATGCTGTATTAACAATTGGATGAATTTTTGGGTAAGCATTACATACTCATGAGTAAACCCTCGTAGATTATTATGACTTGTCTGCTCAGAAAGAGCCCACACGCCAGATTCAGGAGGCATTCTCTGATTCCTTTCTTTCTCTTTTTTCTTTCAATAGGAGTAGATTGTCAGCCTGGAATAATTTAAAGTATTCCTCCTAGGGATTTTTATGTTTTGCTGATTTTTGGGAATGTGTGGGTTTTTGTTTCTGTTTTTTTTGACACAGGGTCTTGCTATTTAGTTCAGACTGGCCTTGAACCCACTATGTAGTCCAAGCTGGGCTCAAATTTGAAGCCATCCTCCTGCCTCTGCTTCCCAAGTATTGGGATTACAGAGTTGCCCCTGGCACTGACTCCTTTCTCATTCTCATTCTCCAAGACCTATAAACTCACATTCCTTGTAGATATCAGGAATAAATGAAAGCCATCATGCCAAAACCTAATAGCATTATTAGTCACAATTCAGAGGAGATATTCTGGTCATTCATTCAAAACCTACTGGGCCAGGTATGTAAACTCAGTGGCACAGTGCCTGCCTGCAAGCGCAAGGCCCTGAGTTCGATTCCAGATTAAAAAAAAAAAGTACTAAGTACCTTCAATAAACCAGGCATTATGTTAGGGACTGGGGCCACCACTATAAACAATACAGAGAAGGTCCTTGTCCTTCCAGAGTTTATACTGTAATGGGAGAGAGAGTAATATAAACAGTTACAGACTATTTGAGAGCAAGAACGCAAAGGTACAGGGCACTATGTAAAAGTAAGATTATGGAAAGGTTTTTTGAGAAAGACAGCTTTTAAATTTAGATCTGTAAGTCAAGCCAGGGTAAAACTTGAGGCACAGTGACTGTTTTATTATTGTGAGGTGTTGGGAGTTAAATCCAGGGCCTTGGGCATGCTACACAAGTGCTCTACCATTGAGATCCCCACTCCTATTTATTTATCTTTATTTTGAGACAGGGTCCTGCTAAGTCCAGGCTTGCCTAGAACTCCCAGTCCTCCTGCCTCGGACTCCCAGTAAGTGGAATTATATGTAGACTGACACCATTGTGGCTGTCAAATTTAGCAGGAATCCTTACCCTAACTTTTCCAAAAAAGAGTTACAAGGTAAAAAGAATGAGACACATAATTAAAATGGGGTAAGAGACTGAATGACTGAAGCGCTTAGAGAGAGGGGGAAAAAAAACCGATGAGATTAGAGGTGGGTTTCTGCAAATCACACCAGATTTTTTGGCTTCGGCATCTGTTTCATGTTAGGGACACAAAGCCGTAACCCACCCCAAGGATTTTAAACAGAACTATGTCTATGTTGGGTGCACACTTACAAGACTACGCCTGACTAGTATATAATAGCTTAGTTTCCAACTACATAGAACAGTGACTAAGAAAGGGGAGCTATCAGTTTCCTCAATAGAAAACCGTCGCTCAGTTTGGGGTGCGAAGGCTGGAGCTGTGTACGACTGGGTATGGGTCTGTGTGGCTGACTGGACACGCTAGGCACGAGTGCTGTGATCCACGCCCCACGCTGTGGTGCCCTGGACCCAGAGAAGGCAATCACCTGGCTGAACTGCGGAGCCAGAGCAGTCCTGGAGCTCCGCTCTCCTGCCAACCAGCGCGCTCGGAGCTGCCCCACGCGGACTCTGTAAAGGTTCCAAAGTGACGCATAACGCAGCGTCGGAATACGTCCACGGTAGGCAACTCCGCCGGAGCGCTAGGGTTGAGGACAGGGCGCTGGCTGGACCCAGGACCCTAACCACGACCCCACCTTCCCAGTACGCCAGACGTCTCACCAGCAGCGAGGATCGCTCCCTCTGCTTCCGCCGCCAACGCCATCTTGCAGCGGATAAGGTGTGCGGGGGCTGAACCTCAGGGCGCCCGCAGAGCATGCCGGGGACCGTGCCCACAGCGGAACTGGAGTGCGCTCCCTTCGCTCCACGCGCCTTCCCATAGTGCTTCGCGACAACCGCTATGGAGGCCGGCAGGACCGCGGTGCTCCGGGTGAAGCGGAAGCGTAACGCGGAACCCGCCGAGGCGCTGGTGTTAGCTTGTAAGCGCCTCCGAAGCGGCGAGGTCGAGTCGGTTGATCAGGAGATACCAAAGCATCTGGACGGAGCGGCGGAGAATAATGTCTTTCAGTTGGTGGCGACCGTCCGCTCCCAGGTATTAGAAGGGGATGCAGTCTGTAGAGAGAGGATGTGTTAGGGTCTTGCTGCGATTCCCTAAGCCCCTTTCCCCCTTCCAAACCCTTCCAAACTCTTTCTGACGTCCCCGCTTTAGGAGGAGCCAATCCAGCAGCTCGTGCGGGCTGCCCTGCGCCCTTACCAGAGCAGCCAGCAGCGTATTCGCCGCGGTCTCCGCGCCGCAGCTGGCGAGATCAGGAAAGAGGGCCGCTACCGGGTGGTCTCCGGCCGCCGAGCGTCAGGGAACTCGGGCAGCGTGGAATCTGAATACGCGCCAGGGACCTCAGAAGCTGCCGGGGACTCAGGCTTCCAGCTATTGGATCTGGTGCATGAGGAGGGAGACTCAGAGGCCGCCTCCACCGACTCAAGCAAAGTGAGTATCCCTTCATGGGTACTGGGTGTCTGTCTCTGGACAACAGTACCAGGAACCTGTGTCTCAGACCAGGACATGACTAAGAAGCGGCACAAGGTTTAACCTTAGGGATGGATAATTCATCCGACCTTATCGTCTCATTATACTAATCTGGTTTCCACACTACTATACAAGTATTTACTAAGCGCCTACTGTGAGCCGGGTGTTGTTTTTAAATGTTTTGACGATAGCATTGAGGACCAGTCTCATTGGAAAGATGACATTTGAGTACAGATTTGAACAAGGTGAATGGCTGGGTATCAATCACTTGTCTTGTTACGGGGATAAAATACCCAAAACCATCTAGTTAAAGGAGGTTAAGTTTATTTTGGCTCACAGTGCCTAGAGGTTTCAGTCCATGGCTGGCTGGCTCCAAGGCAGGATGGTGTGGCAGAGAGGAAACACCTCATGGTGTGGTGGTAAGAAACAGGGATCAGAGGAGGAGTGAGGTACACCCTTGCAGTCCATGCACCACCTCCTCCCAACAGGCTTTATCTTCCAACATCATATTTAGCTATGAACTCATTACAGAAGTAATCCACTGGTGAGTATCACACCCCCATGACCCAGTCACCTCCCCAGACCCCCACCTATGAGCATGTGAGGCTTGTGAGGGGCATCTCAATATAAACCATGACTTTGGGGATGTCTTGGGGAGAGGCAAACAGTGGAGCAGAGGACCTGAAAGTGTATAAAGATCCTGAAGCCTAGCTGGTCCACTGTTTGCAAGGTCAGTATGCCTAGAGTCCAGTCAGATGAGAGAGTGGTAAGGAGTTGAGTTGGAGGAGTGCTTGCTAGACTGTATATCAGGGTAGTTTGTGAGGACATTGCCTTTCAGCCTAATTGAGATGGGAGGTTTGCTGGAGCAAAGTAGATGCAGAGCAGACAAGGAAATTCAGAGAGAGATTAAGGGACTAGTCCTGGGTAGCATACTAAGTTTGAGACAGATTTACTTCTAGAATGCAGCTCTTCTCACACTTAATCCAGTGCCTTTTCCATTGCATTACATTTGCTATGTTCATTTTTCACTTACTTCCAAAAAACAGTCTACTACATGCAGTAAAACTAAAGAAACAAAATTCTCAACATCAGATACACCCGTTCTTCATAAACTTTTTAAAATCTATCATTTTAATCATTTATAAAGTTTTTTGTTTTGTTTTGGGTTTTTGTGTGTGTGTGTGTCGTTTTGGACAGGGTCTCACTATGCAGTTCAGGCTGGCCTTGAGTTCACTTTGTAACCCAAGGCTGGTCTCCAACTCACAATGATCCTCCTGCCTCAGCCTTCTGAGTGCTGGGATTACAGGTGTGTGCCACCACACCCAGCCCATTTATAAAGTTTTAAGAATTTAATTTAAAATAAATCAGCAAAGCCAGGCATGGTGGCACACGCCTTTAATCCCAGCACTCGGGAGGCTGAGGTAGGAGGAGCATTGTGAGTTCTAGGCCAGTTTGGACTACAACACGAGCGCAAGGCCGGCCTGAGCTATATAGTGCAACCCTGCCTCAAAAAAACTAGGGCTGAGCCGGGCGTGGTGGCCCATGCCTTTAATCCCAGCACTCAGGAGGCTGAGGTAGGCGGAGCGTTGTGAGTTCGAGGCCAGCTTGGGCTACAACGCGAGCACAAGGCCGGCCTGAGCTACACAGTGTGACCCTGCCTCGAAAAACCAGGGCCGGGAGTTTGGCTCAGTGCCTTAAGCGCCTGCCCTGGCAGGCGCGAGGTTGTGAGTTCAATCTCCGGTGCTGCAAAAAAAAAAAAAAAAAAAAAAAAAACTAGGGCTGGGAGTTTGGCTCAATGGCTTAAGCACCTGTCTGGCATGTGCGAGGTTGTGAGTTCAATCCCTGGTACCACAAAAAAAATAAATAAAATAAATCAACAGCTGGACATAGTGGCACATGTCTGTAATCCCAGCACTCGGGAGGCTGAGGCAGGAGGATCACCACATGTTCCAGGCCAACCTGGGCTCCATAGTGAGTTTAAGGCCACCCTGAACTGAACAGTAAGATCTTCTCAAAAAAAAAAAAAAAAAAAATCAGCAAACAATATTTAATTTTGGTGCTAGTATAGCTAGATTGCAGTTTGGCCCTAATGTCTATAACCCAGGGCCTGAGGTATACTGAGCCAGCCCCCTACCACTGAGCTACCACTGAACTTCATTCCCAGCCCAGGTTATAGGTTTTTAAACCAGCATTCAGTATAGTCAAATCAGGTTAAACAGCTCACTCAATTTTATTAAAAACAAAACAGCAAAACAAGCTAGTAAACTGGATGAAGGATATTAGGAGACTTCTTCCCCCAATAAAGTAACATATACTCTGAACACATCAGAAATGTTTGCACAGAGTAATTATAAATAAATATGAATTAACATTAAGGCATACTTGAGATTTTATGCCTACTAGACTAGCAGGGAACAGGTAATTGATAGCACTAATGACAAGGCTATAATTTATAGAATATGTAATTATAGTAAAACAGCATGTCTGTGTATGGAAAATTCTAAAAGTAGTTTGTGGCCTGTTTTAAAATATAAATTATTAGCCAGGCATGTGGCACTTAGCCAGGCGTGTGGCACACACCTGTAATCCCACCACTTGGGAGGCTGAGACAGAAAATTGCCATGAGTTCAAGGCCAGCCTAGGCTGTATAGTAAAACCCTGTCTCAAAAAAGACCAAATAATAATAATAATAAATGTATATATGTATATGAATATATATATAAATGTATGTTTGGGTGTAAAGAAATTAAAATATCTAAAGAAATTTTTAAATTAATGATTTTTTTCTAAGATAATATCTGTGTAGTCCTTGAACTCCCTGTGTAGCCCAGGTTGGTTTCAAACTCTCAGCAATCCTGCCTCAGCCTTCCAAGTGCTGAGATGACAGGTATGTGCCACCACACCTAACTTAAAATTATTATTTTTTTACCCATCTTAAAACTAGTGACATTTTTGGTCACATTTTAGTGAGTTTCTCCCTCAATTGTCATCACTTACATTTTAAGCAAATAAGCCAGACATGGCAGCACGTACCAGTAATCCCAACTATGTGGGAGGCTGAGGTAGGAGAATCACAAGTTTGAGGACAGGCTTAGTAACTTAGTGAGGTCCTTTCTCAAAAAAACACCAGAAGAAAAAATAAAATAAATTTTTAGAAAATAAATAAAAATGGCTAAGGATGTAGCTGTGTGGTAGAGAGCTTGTCCAGCATGCACATTAATCCTCACAAAAAATCCCTGTGATAGCCAGGGATATAGCGCAGCAGCACGGCACCTGCCTGGCAAGTGCGAGGTTATGAGTTCAATTCCTGGTACCAAAAAAAAAAATCCCTGTGAGTTACACATGCTTTGGGGGTGTTTGTTGTTGTTTTTGTTTGTTTGTTTTTGTTTTTTGAGTCAGGGTCTTGCTATGCAGTTCAGGCTGGCCTTGAACTCACTACATAGCCTGGGATGGCCTCATCTCACAGTGATCTTCCTGTCTTAGCCTCCCAAGTACTGGAATTACAGGCGTGCGCCACCACGTCTGGCCTTACACATACTTGTACCCACATTCCAATGCAAGAGGTGATACATTCCTTGCAGTACTGTATATGGAAGCTAAAAATATGTAAGAAATTGATATATACAACTGACCTATTAAAATTGTTAACCCTAAGTCAAGCCTGCAGTACAGGACTGTAATCTCAGTCTCTAGGAGGCTGAAGCAGGAAAATCACAAGTTTGAGTCCAGGCAATTTAGCAACTTAGTAAGATGTCTCAAAATGAAACATTGGGGGAAGAAAGGGACTAAGAATACAGCTTGGTACAAAGATTCAATCCCTAGTACTGCAAAAAATAAAAATAAAATTGATAATTAAAGATTAGAAAGGTACTGGTTTGTGTTTAACAGTAGGAGATGCTATATGTAGTATGATTGATAATATAGATAAGCATACAAACAGACGTAGACTTAAAAAGTTTTTTGTTTTTTAAAGTAGTATATATTCATGATAGGAAACTTGAAAACATACAGCAACCTAAAAAGTAAAATGGGAGGGTGGAGGTGTAGCTTAGTAGTAGACTGCTTGCCTAGCAAACACAAAACCCTAGATTTGATCCTTAGTACTACAAAAGAAAAAAGAAAAATGGGTGAGTGTCATTTAGTTTACCCCCCAATCCAAAGTTATCTAGAGTGGAGCTGGTTTTTCTACTTGAGTATAAAATAATATTTGAGCCATGCGTGGTGGCGCACGCCTTTAATCCCAGCACTCGGGAGGCTAAGGTAGGTGGAGCGTTGTGAGTTCGAGGCCGGCTTGAGCTACAACGTGAGCACAAGGCCGGCCTGAGCTACATAGTGTGACCCTGCCTCAAAAAAACTAGGGCTGGGAGTTTGGCTCAGTGACTTAAGCACCTGTCCAGCAGGCGTGAGGCTGTGAGTTCAATCCCCGGTGCCGCAAAAAAAAATAAATAAAATAATATTTGGTATTTTTCTGTATTAATCCTGTAAATAACTTACTGGTTGCAAGAAACTGCACAAAAACTTGTATATCCATCTCTAGTTTTGGACTTTGGAGCAAGGGAAAATCCTCCTTAGCCTGCAAACGTCAGCATCAGTCTCTCCTTATGTCTTGACGTGAAACACGCTTCCTTTTCTCATGTGGTGTCCAATTTGAGCTGCCCAGCCTCCCGTAAGGACTTGTGCCCCTGGTTTCCAAACTGAACTGTGCTTCCCACGCTCTGGGAACGCACCCTATAGGCAGTGGAGCACATCTTACCTGGGCCACTTCTATTCTGTGACATTTCCTTTTAAGCTGTTCTTTCTAGTAGAAAGATTATAGGTGAGTCCAGTTTGTGATTAAAAGCAAAGTATCAGTATAAGGCAAGACAAATGATGAGAGTAGTGATCACCAGCACCTGCTTTGGGCCTCTAAGACGCCCACAAATTGGCAACCCATTTCAGGGTCAGCCAGTGGATCCCCAGAGGGGAGAGCATTATATCAAAGAAACTCAGAGAAGATTTGTAGAAGCAGGCTTGACTAAGCTTGGGAGCAGGGCTGGCCAGCTCATCTTGCTCCCCGCTACTCTCATCAGGCCAGTCTTCCCAAAAATTTTCTGTCTCAGTCAAGCACAGAAGAGCAGGAGGCTTTTCTTGCAGGTTTCTGTCTAAAAAGGACTACACACATTTATTTTAGACAGTGTTGATGTTGCAGCTAGTTAAGACACTAGTAAAACAAGAACCTGAGCACAACAGGGAGAACTGTAGCAGGCCTTCCTTCACCCAGTTTTTGGGTTCCTCCTCTTGGAGCGTCATGTTTGAGTCATGTGTCCATCATGTTTTCATTACAGACATCTGACCCAGATGTAATTCTCTGCAATTCTGTAGAGCTGATCCGTGAGCGGCTGACTATATCTGAGGATGGAACAGGAGTTGGACGCCAGGAGGAACAGAAGCATGATGATTACGTATATGACATTTACTACTTGGAGACGGCCACTCCAGGGTGGATTGAGAACATCCTCTCAGTGCAGCCTTATACCCAGGAGTGGGAACTGGTAAGGGGGCCCATGAGGACAGAAGGCATACGACAGCCTAACCTCCTTCAGGGTGTTTTGCCTCACGGGGCTCCACTCCTGAAAAAATTATTTTTAGTTCTTATATCTGTTTAAAAGGATTGTATCTTTTTGGTTTGAGATAGGGTCTCCCTATGAAGTCCAAGCTGGCCTAGAACTTACTGTGTAACTCAGTCTGGCCTTGAACCCACAATTCTCCTGCCTCAGCCTCCTGAGTGCTGGTATTACAGGTGTGTCCCACCAAATTCAGCTTGTTTTATCTTGAAAGGAGAAAACCCCTTGATGAAAGCTAACATCCTAAAACCATTATTCTTAAATCCTAATATGATTAGTGAGAAGAGGGTAGCACCTGTCACACTGACACTGAGAAAAGCACCTTACCTGCACCAACACTAGAACCGTAATTTTGCCATCAGGTGTCCAACATTGGACACTGTTCAGCCCCTACCTACTCCTGTCTTCGTGCATCCCTTACTCTCAAGCTTTGGGTAGGACCTTTGGCATCACCCATATAATCACTCTCCCATCTGGCTGCCCTTTAGGAATTTGAAGATTGCTGCCATTTGTGTTAACAGCTGTTGCTCCTCTCTATGCAGGGTAGAGGATGTGGTGTCTGAGCTGGGCTCTGGATAGGGGAGGGCTACTATCAGCCCCTCATAGCATAAGATAATCAAGTTTCTTGTGCAGCACAGCCAAACTAACTCCTAGTCTTTCTTTTCCACATGGCCCCTTTACCTGAATCTCCCTAAGCCAGTATGCTGACTTTGCTCAAAGAGCATTTGGACTTAGATTCATGTTTGTGTTGAGATGTGCAGGTGAATGACGATGAGCAACCAGAAGACATTTACGAAGATGAAGATGATGAGAACAGTGAGAATAATTGGCGCAATGAATACCCAGAAGAGGAGAGCAGTGAAGGAGATGACAATTCCAGAGGTGAGTGGCAGCCTCGACAGGAGGGACTAGTAAGAACCAAGACTGACATTATGGCCTAATTGGTATGTCTCAGTTTGTCTCCCCTCTGTGCCACTGAGCAAGGCTTCCAGAGAAACTGCTGAGAAAGTAATTTCAGTCTGGTGTGGGGTTCAGATTCTTAGTTCTGTCATTGCCTACCTGAGTCTTATGCAGATTACTTTACTAAGCCTCATTTTCTCTCCCCAAAATTGGACAATACTGCACCAAGTTCAGTGATTGGGGTTAAGTAAAACATGTAGCGTTTTGTCCTTTTCCCTGCTTCCATCAAGAAATTATTAGAGAGGCTTACCAGTAGGTTAGGACTGAAGTTTTCATGAGTCAGTTGCCTAACCTCTCAAGATTGCTGCATTTCTAGCTGGTTTGTTTTTGTTGTTGTTTTTGGTTTTTTTTGAGACAGGGTCTCGCTGTGTAGTTCAGGCTGGCCTCAAACTCACTGCGATCCTACTGCCTCAGCCTCCCACGTGCTGGGATTATAGGCGTGTGCCACCATACCTGGCCCAGCTGTTTTGAGAAAGATGCAGTACAGACATGGTACCTAGAAGACAAGGAAGGAAAGAACCCAGTTTCTCTGGTGACTGCTACATTCCTCTAAGTGTAGCGAACAAAAATCATTTTGTGGTGTCTTATAATAAAGGAACAGTTAGCCAGGCGTGGTGGTGCACACCTTTATAATCCCAGCACTCAGGAGGCTGAGGTAGGAGAAGCATTGTGAGTTCGAGGCCGGCTTGGGATATAACGCGAGCGCAAGGCCGGCCTGAGCTACATAGTGCGACCCTGCCTCCAAAAACTAGAGCCAGGAGTTTGGTTCAGTGGCTTAAGCACCTGTCTGGCAGGCATGAAGTTGTGAGTTCGATCCCCCGTGCCGCAAAATAAATAAATAAAGGAACAGTTAACCAGCTAGTAGAATAAAGCCCTATGGGGGAAATAATAACACGCCAGTATTAACTTTGTTTAGATGGTAGAAATGTGATTATTTAAAAAAAAAAAAAAAAGTCTGTATTCCAAATTTTCTTTATTAAGCAAGTATTTTTAAATGGAGAACAAAAAACAGACCTTTTTTTGAGAAGGGAAGGGGCTCTTTGGTAGCCTATAAAATCATAAGTGAGAGTCCATTTCTGTTACCTTCTAGGTTCTGATGACTATGACAGCTTGAGTGAGGAAGAAAGAGGCAGCAGGCAACAGATGTGGCACAAGTACCCTTTGGATGTACAGAAGGAGTTTGGCTATGATAACCTGGATTCAGACTGATGGTCTTATACCCATGAGGTTCTATCACAGGCCCAAAGGGGCTCTGTGCTTAGGGTTAACTGGCCTGGTGCCATCCTGTTAAGATTCCTAGGTGAAGAAATGGAAGGAGAAAGCACACCAAACAGTACCATCTCGGCACACAGAAAACTTAAGCTAATGGAGTAAGTCTTTTCCACTCATCGTAGGGCCCCTTAATGTCAATCAAAAGTGACTGTACAATCTGGAAAAAAAAAAAAATTCTGTACAATGAAAAGTTCCTCCCACTTCCTCCACAAGGCATTGTTCCTCGCATTCTAGTCCTATGGCAAAGCCAAAAGGGGAGAAAAGGCTTTGGTTTCATCAGCAGTAAGATTCTACTTTCCCTTTCCACCTGACCGCCTGCCACCAGTAAAAGCCAATTCCCTTTGATAATAGGCACCTTCGAGTGCTACTGTGGGTCCCTTGCAGCAGCATCTGGATAATAACAGCTTTTAGGGCAGGAAGTAGAATCTGAGCTGTGATGTTAACGGCTATCTTGCCTCCTGACCTCAAACTCTGATAATGGTATAGTTTCCTGTTATCTTTTGGCAGTGGTGTCAAGAAATAGTAAGCATAAATGTGTTGCACTGTTTAATAAAACTACTTTTGAAAATGGAAACAAGTGATTTCTTCAAAAAATTTGTGTTTTTGAGACAGGGTCTTGCTGTGTAGTTCAGGCTGGGCTTGAACTCAACTGTGTAGCCCAAGCTGGCCTCCAATTCATGCTGATCCTTCTGTCTCAGCCTCCCGAGTGCTGGAATTACAGGCATGTGCCACTGCTCAGCTCAAAACCTTTAAATCTGAGTATCTTAGGTGGTTTCCCACTATACTTTCACCCCACAAAAAAGAGGGGCAGTAAGTATGGCAAAAATTTCAGAATTAACCTTACTAAGGACTTAAGGGAGGAAAAACAAAGCACATCCTGAACTTGGCTTTCTATTTAAAAATGTTTACTATTCGTAGCACTCATCAAAATTAAACTATAATCATCCCTTGGTGTCCATGAATGACTGGTTCCAGGATCTCCTGTGAATACCAAATCCACAGATTCTCAAGTCCCTTGTATAAAATGTCTTTTCACATAACCCTTGTGCATCCTTTATATACTTTGTCATCTCCAGATTACTTATAAAACCTATGCAATTATCATATATGTATTGTTTGAGGAATAATCCAATTATTATGTATGTATTGTTTGGGGAATAATGGCAAGGAAAAATAAACCTGTACATGTGTAGTATAGGTGCAATGTTACCCCAAGTATTTTCCATCCACAATTGTTTCAGTACAGGAATGCAGAGTCCTTAAATGTGGAGGATGGACTATACTATCAACAGAACCAGTTACCAAAATTTATCTCTTTAGTCAGCAAATTCTTTGCCTACTCCTTTTCAAATGCCAGCTGTGAGTTACCATATATTTTTCTTAACATTGTCCTATAGAACTTTCTGCAGGGATTTCTTTTGTATCTATGCCGTGCAATAATAGCCATTAGCTACATGGAGCTATCATTTGTAATCTGATTAGTACAACCGAAAAACAGTAATTTGTTGTTGTTCAGACTGACCTTGAACTCAGTATGTAGCCCAGGCTGGCCTTGAACTTGTAACAATACTGCTACTTCTGCCTCAGCCTCCCAAGTGCTGGAATTTAAGGCATGTTCCATTATGTTCAGCTTTTATTTCATTTTAATTCAGCTGCATGTGGGTGGTAGCTCCTGGCAACACAGAACCTTTGAGGCACGCTCTTTACTTCTGAGAATTTGTCACATGAGAAAACAAATTACACAGGGAGGTACCGTCTCACCTCTTTAAGATTCTCTTCTACTGTCTTACCTCCACGCATTCTTTCATTTTATCTCCATTTTGTAAGCTTTTATCTACATTAGTTCCTATCTGCATGAAGTTGTTAGCCAAATTCTAAGTATCCACAAAGGTACAATTCAGTGTTGGAAGTAATAGGCAACAACTTAATGTCTAATACTAGTCATAGCTGTCTCTTCGTAGGCATAGAAACCAAAGATTAAAAACCACTCTGCCATTGTAAATGTGCTCACCGCTATTTATGTGTTCATTAGTTTTGCCAACATTAAAGGGCTGATACTTCACAAACTGCCTAGTGTAAAAAGGTACAGACTGTACCACAGCAAAAGGGATTAGCACACCAGGAGAACTTGAGACAAAAACTTGGTGGGAATTAATTGTGCCATAAAGCTCTCATGCTTTAGGAGTCTGGCTTTCCTCCCACAAAAGGGTTCACAGAAGTCCATCCAGCCCAGAGGCAAAGAATGCTGTTACCATCCAGTAACAAGAGAAGATGACATGGCTCACTAAGCAAGTAGTGGGCACCTGTAGTGAGGCCTTTGTTGCAACCACTATTGAAACCACTGGAGGGCAGCAAATTCCTGAGATTAGCTGGTTCCTGGGAGAAGAATGCTACAGCCAGGGTCAGGGATCCTGAAAACCAACATATTACGCTTTAAGGATTAGCTCCAGAAGAGCCTTGGGATGGGTGCCAACTTGGCTCAGAAAGAAATCATATTTATATAGTTTAAGCAAATTAGCCTTTGCATAAGACTACGTGTCATCAGGCAAGAATTTGCTACATAAATCCCAATCCCATGACAGTAGGAATGTCCCTCTTAGGTTCTCACAGATGCACACCCTGAACCAAAGGCAACTGTGATCATGTTCCCCTAAATCTTTATTGAGCAAATGTATGTCCAGGGTTGCTCCCTTATCTGTGACAGGCCAGTCTGGTGAAGAATGATCAGATGAGATTGGCTCATCACTGTTGACCAATTCCAAAATACAAGGACAAGTTGTCCAAGGAGTGTGCTAAGCCAGCAGGTTCTTCCAGGCCCAAGATGAACTGCTGTACAAGCCAGTGCAGCCATCCTGCCCAGGAAAGAAGGATCCACGTAGGCCAAACCTGTTGCTCTGGCCTGACCTGATGGCCCAGCTTGAGCACCAAAAGTAGTTGCTTTCACTCTTATAGTCAGTTGGCTGAGCGTCCAAATTGAGGTTGAAGCAGCCTTTCTCCTAGAGTCTTCACTGATGTCCACAAGGAGAAAATAAAAGTCCCACAAGTACCAAGCTCTTCCTGAGACTCCAGCTCCATCAGGCCTCTGGCAAGGGAAAGCCAGAAAAGGAGTACACTACTCCCATAATTCACACCGAGGCAGCTAGGAGTGTAAACAAAGCCTGGTAGCCGGGACAGAAGAGAGGATACAGCCTGGCATGGGTTTTTCAGAAGAGAAAATTACTTCCAGCACCAGGGTGGGCTTGCTTGGGTCTGCACAGCAGTCCCTCACACCTGCCTGTACAGAGATGAACAAGTATTTGATGACTTGGGTCAAAGAGATGCTCTTCAACTCATTGACAGCTGATGAATTTCAGGTGATCCACCTGAATTTCAGAACATTATAGCACTCAGTGTTCATACTAGAAACCCAGAGATTTACTTTCTATCAACTAGAACAAAGACCTAACATCTCAATAAAATAAAGGATTATCCTTCAAAATAGCATTACCAGACTTCTGACTCATAAATTTGTTCATCTGTTCATGTTGAACCTGAGTCAGGTGCTAGTAACATGTTGATCTATATACTAATAATGTAACAGGTATATGATTTTTCAAAAGTTCTTAAAGTTCACCTTTGAAGGTTAAGATTTAACAGAAGATTGTATGAATCTGAGTACAAAATCTGTTGTCAGAATCGTCCATCTGGAGCAGAAAGACTCAGTTTTGAGTATGTTGAATTTTTAAGCATAGCCTATTGCACTGAACACTAATCTTTTGCAGAATTGGTGCTCCAGATTAATAAATAATGGAATACACAAGTTTGAATTTGGTGGTAGCCATAGCATGCCCACTTAGTTGCAGAGCTGCTGTTTCTCAGCTGGAGCAGTAAAGTTTTTCCCAGCCTGTTTCAAGACCGTGGCCTCCACTGAAGCAGCAGGGTTCCAGCTAGAAAAGGTGCAGCCAAGATCACCTTGCTATGGAGCCAGAAGCTTTCCTTCTTTCTTAAAGACCTTAAGCACAAATATGATCCAAGCGAATCCAGTCAGGCAGGCAGGGACCTCCTCAACGAGATGGACAATCTATACAATGAGATCCTGTGCCTCTCAAAGCATAGAGACCCACAAATGAGAGGTTGACCTTAAAAACAGAGACCTTCAGTGGGCACTGTTGAGAGACTGAAAAGATTTCTTCCTATTGTGTGTTTACCATTGGAGTGTGAAGTTCCAAGACAGGTATTCCTCTTCCAGAATTCAGGAAATGGGAAAAACACTGTTCCCATATTGGTTAAATAAAGCTTTGCTGTCCATCTTCCTCAAAAAACAAACAAAGGCATGCAATCCTGTCTCCAGGGAAGAATTTTGAACCAGTGAAACAAATGGTAGCATTGTAAGTCAGGTGAGTGGACCTATCAGAGGAGAACTTCCCAAAAAGTAGCCCCTGTGTAGACTCCTGGTTTAAACTTCAAACTGCTGTGACCACCAGCCCTAATCATCACCTAGCATTGCAACTTGCAAGTGTTTGTCAGGATTGCCCCTATCCACCAGGAGGAAAATTAACATTCCCCTGCTACCCAACCTCCCCTCCATCCTGAGCTCCCCACCTTCAGGCTGGCCCCAAACCTGAATATCCTCCCATAGCTTACCAATGAGTGAGCACTGGCCCTGAACCCCCTTACAAAATGAGTCAATAAGCTCCTTTAATTCAGGTGTCTGGACTTTGATGCCTGACCCACAAGTGGCCAGCCTTCCGGAACTTGGAGGATGTCACCTCTGGCCTCTAGTCAGTTTTCCTCTCAACCTTTTTCTCTTCGGTTACATCTAGCTCAGTCAGGACGCAAAAGCAAAGCTGTTGGGTGACTCTGGTGATAGTAGCTAAACAAAAATAGAAAAGCACAGGACTTAGCAAGCACATTTAGCAACTGTCCCAACCTGAACACAGAAGGCTGAAAGCACATCATCAGTGGTTCCCTTCCCACCAGTGTCTTACACCCTGAGCCTGGCTTTGCCCCTCAGCCCCAACAAACCTCACTGTCCTCTTTTCTATGCCCAGATCGTGTCTGAGGTATGGCTGCTTGTCTTCTCGGGTAGATTACTCTGTCAGGAAGGAGTGCTTTGACCCCCAAAACAGGACACAAAAGTTAGAACTAAAGTGATCATGTCAAGATCAAAAGAGAAGTCTGGTGGGACAGCCAGGTATCATCCTCCAAAAAATCATGAGTAGGGCTAAGAAAGTTGTTAGCCTCTGTGGGCACACAACCAGCGAGTGACAGGGCAAGGAGAAGCTCACCCAGGACTTTCCGAATAAACACTGGCCTTCGGGACTCCGGCAGGTAAACACCCAAGAAGTAGACAGGAATCCCAGACAGAGTGATTCCAATGCCAATGAGAGAATTGATGGTGTCACTGAAGAGAGGCACAATCACCAGAAACAAGGAGCATATGCAGAACACGATGGGAAAAAAGAGGCTCAGCTGAAATGGAGAAGGAGTGAAATATTAAGTAGGGTGGGGTACAGGAACAGGGCATGGGCAAGAAGGCCCTTAGGGAGAGGAGCCCCCTCCTAGTGTGCACAGAACCACTAACCTTGAGAGGCCGGGACCGTTCGGGCTCCTTCCAGCGAAGGTAGAGCTGTCCACCAACAGAGAGGCCCACAAAGAACCAGTAGCTGAAGCTGAAGTAGTTGATGAGCAGGAAAACATCCTCCACGATGAGGTAGATGAGCGTCATAGTGCACTGTCAGAAGAGTGGAGGGCAGAGGAGGAGAAAGCGCTGGCACCAGCAGCCCTCCCCGAGGCTTTGCCAGCCAGCAGTCTGTCAGATCTGACATGGCTTCAACAGATTACCATGGGCCTCCAGTGAGCCTGGGCATTGCATAGGTCCAGTCCTCACATTAACCTTCCTCAGCATCCCTCCCTTTTCTACACTCAGTGCCTCCCTTCTTGCTGCAACCACTTCCATAACAGGGCAGACTCCTCTTCCCTTCTGATGGCAAACAGGGCAGCCCTCCATGCATCAACCTCAACATGCATCGTACTATGCCTCAGGAGGTTCTCAGACCTGGTATGCAAATGGAGGAAATGCTTTCAGAGCCATCGCATCATCCTAGGGCTTTAGATATGAGGAACAGCAAAATGGATCCATACCCTCTATGGAAAAAGGTTATGGCAGAACTTGCCCTCGGGGGATGGGGGATTGGGGAAATCCTAGAGGACAGACATCAGGGACCACAGTGCTGGGATGAGGATAGGCTTGTTTAAACTTTAAGAACAGAATTCCTCCTTATCTTTTCTCCAAATTATCAACAAAGGATTTAAAAATAAAGTCTATTCTGCAAAGATAAGAGAAAGCTGTGCTGTGAGGGTAGCTTGGGGGTACAGTGCTTCCCTAGTAAGTGAGGACCTAGATTTGCTCCCCAGCACCATAGAAAAAATATAATCAACTGTTTTTCATAGTAAAGCCTTTCTCAGGTCCCTGTTACAGTACAAATGAGAAGCCCTGCCCAGACCTCCCACAGCAGCGCTTACATTGAATAATAAAGCAGGGATGGGTGTAAAACGTTCAACGTGGATCATGGACAGAAGGTCTGGGAGATGGCCCTCACGGGAGCCCACAAAGAACAACCTGGAAGGATAAGAAACGTGTCAGCGGAGTCCCTTACTCAGTCGCTTAGCTACGCTCCTCACTCAAGACAAATTATGCTCAGAATCCCAGGGAAAAAGTAAAGAATAATCTCTCAGGCTCTGTGCCTGCCCAGCCTATTACTCACAATACTCACAGATAACTCAGCCCTCTTCAACTACAGGCACCTCACCACTACTTGGGAATGCCCTATCCCACTGTTACCTACTGACACCCCAAGTTTTAACTGATGGAATTCACCACCCTCCATATTCCCACTTCTCTTCTCTCGGCTACAGATACCTTACCAACATCCCACAGATGCTGAACCCTGCCACCACCCCTGACATCCCAATCCATCTAGCCAGGGGTATTCCCACTCTGCCATCCCACAAATTCACATAACATAATGGCTTTCCTCCACAGGCTAGGGTGCAGCTCAGTGGAAGAGTAGTTGCCTACCATGTGCAAGGGCCTGGGTTTCAATCCCCAGAATGGTAGAAAGAAAAGAAAGAAAGGGAAGGAGAAAGACAGGGAAGAAGGGGGAGAAGCAGGGAGTGAAAAAAAAGAGCAGCCATATTTCTATTTTGTTTTGTTTTTGTTTGTTTTGAGACAGGGTATCGGTCTGTAATTCAGGCTGGCCTTGAACTCAGGGCAATTCTCCTGCCTCAGCCTTGGACTGCCAGGATTATAGACCTGCACCACCACTCAAGGAGAAGAAAGAAAAGGGGAGGGGAAAAGGGGGAGGGAAGGGGAGGGGGCAAAAAGGGGAGGGAAAAGGGCAGAAGCCTTCTTATAAAATATCAGAAGTCGCTGGGCATGATGGCACATACTTGTAATCCCAGCACTAAGGAGGCTGAGGCAGGATTGCCATGACTTCAAGGACAGCCTGGACTACACAGTGAGTTCAAGGCCAGCTCAAACTATATAGCAGGATCCTATCTCAAAAAACCAAAAAATAAAACAGAACAAAAAAAAGTATCAGATATCACAGAAACCATGTGAACAGTTTCATACAGAAAATGTGGTATCTCTTCTTCAATGGTCTAGTAGGAGAAGGACTAAAAACAAGTGGCTGGGAATATAGCACCTGCTTGGCAAGCGCGAGGTTGAGTTCAATTTCTAGTACAAAAAAAAAAAAGGATTAAAAACAGGCTAAGAAGAAAGTACCCTTAATAATATTTTTTAAGTAACAGAAACCAAGTTATAACAGAAAATGAAGCCGGGAGTGGTGGCACACGCCTGTAATCCCAGCACTCGGGAGGCTGAGGTAGGCGGAGTGTTGTGAGTTGGAGGCCGGCTTGGGCTACAACGCGAGCACAAGGCCGGCCTGAGCTACATAGTGCGACCCTGCCTCAAAAAAAACAGGGCTGGGAGTTTGGCTCAGTGCCTTAAGCGCCTGCCCTGGCAGGCGCGAGGTTGTGAGTTCAATCCCCGGTGCCGCAAAAAAAAAAAAAAAAAAAGAAAAGAAAATGAAAGAAAGTTAAATGTAGACTACTCTCTCAAAAAGTGCACCCAGAGGTGGGGGCATGTAGCCTCGTAGCAGAGCACGTGGTGAGCGTATGCAAGGCCCTGGGTTCAGCCCCCAGCACCAGACACATACTAAGTGAATACAGTAAGAGGAAAGGGGAAATGGAAAAGCTGTTCTATGAGAGGAAATAAGAGAAGTTTGAGGAGAGCTGATTTCAAGAGAACATCCACCAAAGGGAACGACCAACTGATGAAGCATAGTGATAAAGAAAGGTAAACACAAGAACATACACACACACTATCTACCCATGTGAGAAAGAAGGAAAAAGAGACACTCTTATACCCCGAGTGCCAGAGAATTAAGTATCAGTCTTTATCAGTGAAGCAGAGATACGGTACCTTGATGAAGCAAAGATAGATGCATTGAGACCCCCAAAGCAAGACAGGGCAACAGCAATGGGGATGATCCAGTTGAACATCCCAAATGTCTGGTCAGCAAATGTCTGGGGAGAGAGCACAGAATGCAGTCAACTCAGGACAAGGATTCCTCCCTCAGTTTTTTGTTTGTTTGTTTTGAGACAGGGTCTCACTTTGTAATGCAGGCTGGACTTGAACTCACTATTTAGCCCAGATTGGCCTTGAACTTGCAGCAATCTTCCTGCCTCAGCCTACCAAATGCTGGGATTACAGGCATGCACCACCACACCCAGCAGGACAAGAATTTCTTTTTTTTTTTTTCTTTCTTTTTTTTATTTTAAAGATAGTAAAATTCAATAAAACGTAACAGAACAAGCTGGATGTGGTGGCGCATGCCTGTAATCCCAGCACTCAGGAGACTGAGGTAGGTGGAGCGTTGTGAGTTCGAGGCCGGCTTGGGCTACAACATGAGTACAAGCCCAGCCTGAGCTACATAGTGTGACCCTGCCTCAAAAAACTAGGGCTGGGAGTTTGGGCTCAGTGGCTTAAGCATCTGTCTGGCAGGTGCGAGGCTGTGAATTCAATCCCCAGTGCCGCAAAAAAAATAAAAAAATAACAGAACAAAGTCAACCAAAACAAAGCAGCAGAACTGGTACAGAACTTCAAACAAAGATACTATGAAAACAATAGCTACTATACTATATCTTGTTATTTTCAGAATAGTTGACCAATAGTTTTACTATACCCATTCTAATAGGTATAGTAAAATTAAACCAAAAACAAAACACAATAAAACCAATAAAAACAGAATATAAAAGCAAAAAAAATTAATAAAGCAAAACAATGAGAACAATATTGGGCCTCGAAGACAAGAGAGAAGAGAATCTCCCATATTTGCTACATTGCCTACTGTCATCTTCCAAAGAGATGCTCAGGCTGCCAAGGACAAGAATTTCTAATCTTCCTGCATCTATACTCTTAGAACATATACAGTCACTACTGAGAAGCCCACCCCCTGACCAAGACTCTTGTCCTCCAGAGTTGCAAGGGCTGCAGAAAGAGACTGGGCCATTCAGGGGGGCGCTAAGTATCATGAGATGATACACAAATGAGGATCCCAGGAGACTCACCACAGCTACTGCATCGCTGTGAAGGACATCTGAAATGCTCAGCACTGAGTAATAGGCCACGTTGGTCAGGATGTAGATCAGCGTCACAACTGGCATAGAGATCCCAATAGCCAAGGGCAAATTTCTGTCAGGACAAGTAACAAAGGACTACCTGGAATCAGCCTCTCCTGGGGATCACAGTTCATCAAGTCCCCATGGAATTTTCCTAACATTTAACAGTTCACTGGCCTCCAGGTCTTTGACACAAGACCATCATCCTCTTACAGCCTAGAGTTGGTATCTATCCCGTGCCCCTGGGCTCTTTCTACTAAAGGAAAGAGACACCTTCCCCTGTGAAGATAGCTCATAACCAATACTTAATTCTCACCATAGTAGGGCCAATGAGTCCCACTTGATTTCGTAATCTTACTGCATTTATAATATCAAGACAAATGTAAAGAACTTTGGGAACTAGAGGGCAAGCTGGGGACCCAGCTGGCCAGAAGCGGCTGGTGTTCCACGGGGTACAGTCTCAGGATCACAGTGCAAGGTTCTGACACCTCAGCCCCAGCTGGGTCTGCTGCTGCCTACAGAAGATCTCTCCTCTGGGAAGGACCCTGAGGACAGTCCACTGTAAACATGAGGAAGAAAGCCAAGGGCTTTCCCACCTTCCTTCACTTTCACCCTTGCCCCCCGCTCCCTCCTAACTGGAAAAGGGAGAGTGGGGAGAAGAACAAGTGAGAGGCAGAGGGAGGAGGTATGGTAGGGAGGCGAGCATGCCCACTATCAGCAGGAGTCCCAGCCAAGGTGGGGAATGAGAGTGTGATCTCGCCTTTACCTTTCTGGGTTTTCGATTTCTTCTGTTACAAAATTAAGGGTGTCCCAACCTGAGTATGAGAAGAGGCCAGAGTACAGGGCAAGAGAGAGGTTTCCCACATTCCACAAAGAACCCTCAAAGGCATCTTGAAAGTGTTCAGTGTGTCCTGTGGGGGCAAAATTAGGTGGGGGTTCAAAGAGAAGGAAAAGGTCAAAGGAGAAAGGAGAAAGATGAAAAAAAGTAAAAGGGGAAAGAAGGCAAGGAGGGGCAAGAAAAGAAAGACAAGAACAATAGGAAAAGGGGAAGAAAAAAAAGTCATTTAATACCAAAAGAACAATCATCATCAACTCCTTACACTTTAGCCCTCCCGCCATTCCCTCAGGAAAGCAACAGGCTTTAGTGAAACTAGACAACATCAGAAAAACAAATGCATTCCTGGCTGTCCTCAGATGTGACAATTCTTCCTGCAAGTCACCTCATAGCTGGCCACAGATCTTCTACCTTTTTCCCCCTCTGGTACTGGGGATTAAACCCAGGGCCTTCTCACTGAGCTATAGCCTCAACCCTGTCTATCTGTTTAGAGACAGGGTCTCACTAAATTGCCCAAGTTGGACTCAAACTTGTGATCCCCATTCCTCCCTCTCCAAGTGCTGGGATACAGGAATATACCACCACATCCAACTTCCACCTATTTTTTATAACACCACAAGCTGTTTCAATAAAGGATTCATTTTCCATTTACAATCAGGCTTTTCTGCAGAAAGTCTTGGCCCACATCATGGCACACCTTGGTCACTTAGGTTTATCAGTCTCATGAAGAAGATTCTGTTGCTTTAGATGAAGAGGAAACTGCAAACTACAGAAGTACTGAGGTCTTCTTATCTCTCACTGGGCTACCTTGACCCTCCAAGTGAACCAAGACACCTGTCATTTTCCTTAGAGGACTCTGGGGACTTCAGACCTGAAACTCCAAGGGGCAGCACCTAGCTGCCAGGAAACAGACCTGGACACACTAGGGTTTTTTGTTTGCCTGTTTATTTAAGGGAGGGGAGGCATTAGGAAATTAAACCCAGGGCCTTCACAATGAACTACATCCACAGCCCTTTTTTATTTTTTTATTGAGAGCCAGGGTTTCACTAAATTAAGTTGCCTACACTGAACTCAAACTTATGATCCTCCTGCCTCAGCCTCCCAGAGTGCTGGGATTACAGGTGTGTACTATCATGCCTGGCTAAGACTCAGACTCTTAAGGAAACTTGTCATCATCACACCCTGGAGAAAGCTTAGACCCAATTCCTTTTTTTTTTTCCTTGTGGCATCAGGGATTGAACTCTCACAACCTCACGCCTGCCAGACAGGTGCTTAAGCCACTGAGCTAAACTCCCAGCCCTAGTATTTTTGAGGAAGTGTCACACTATGTAGCTTAGGCCGGCCTTATGCTCTCGTTGTAGCCCAAGGGGGCCTCAAACTCACAAGGCTCCTCCTACCTCAGCCTCCCAAGTGCAGGGAGTAAAGGCATGCACCACCACACCCGGCTAGCTTAAACCCAATTCTTAAGTGGCAATAAAGGACTGAGGATACAGCAAGAAAACAAAAATGAGAGACTCCATAAGCCAGGGTATTAGTCATTGGACAGAACAGTGGTTTCCTGAGGTACAGATACTGAAGGAAGGATTACTCAACAACCCAACTTAATTGCAAGATGGTTCCGAAACTCCAGGGACACCCAGCTGGCTGGCTGCACTTAGCATGAGTGCACAAAGGTCCTAGACCAACTGCTTAAGAATCACCCAGAGCACTTTGCTAAAGCACAGCTTTGGGGTGAGGGTGTGTGTGTAACTCAGTGACAAAGTGTTTGCCTAGCATGGTTGAGGCCCCGGCTTCAATTCCCAGCGCCTCAGGGAAAAAAAGCATAGCTTCTTAGACTTCAAATAAACCAGCATGTGATCCAATAGGTCTCACCTCCCCAGGTGATTATAAACACAGCTCTGTTGTTAAATGAGGGAAATGCCCTTGGCTAAAGATTCCCTAGGACTTCAAGGACTCAGAAGATCTTGTTACCCTCATGCTACCAGTCTGCTCTGACCCAGCAATGAAAAGCTTCTGAAAGCCAACATGCTGGAAAGACAATGCCAATTTCACAATATTTCTAGTATTTTGTTGAGAGCTGACTTTGAAAGGGAATGCTGAACCCAAGTCCAGATGAAAAGCAGACTAAAATAACCACCCATTTCTACATCCTACCTCCCTGCAGAACACACACACACACACACACACACACACACACACACCCTGCTGCCCCTCTATAGTGGGGTCAAGGGGTCAAGTTTTCCTGTTTTTTTTTTTTTTTTTTTGTATTGGGGATCGAACTCACAACCTCGCACCTACCACGCAGGCATTTAGGTCACTGAGCTAAATCCCCAGCCCTATTTTTTGAGACAGGGTCTCACTATATGGTTCAGGCTGGCCTTGAACTCATTTTGTAGCCCAGGCTGGTCTCAAACTCACAATGATCCTCCTGCCTCAGCCTCCTGAGTGCTGGGATTAAAGGTGAGTGACACCATGCCCAACTAAATTTTCCTATTCGCTGCCTAGAAGTCACAGACCAACACCAGCAGCCACTGTAACCCCCAGATGACTTCTAGAACCCAATTATGACCCAAGTTTCAAGAGTTTGTACGCCCTTGGCTGGCTTCCTGCAATGATCTCAGCCACCACAGAAGGAAAGGTCCCCTGAGGGAGGGCCTGACATTGTTCAGTTGGCCAACCCGGCCTGCCCATAAAGCCCACAGAGAGATTCATGGCCATCTCTTGCACTCACTGACACATTCCAACACGTACACGGGAAGAACTAAGCAGTAAGCTAGTGAAGTCCCCACATCCTCCTCAGGAAATCAGTCACTCTTGGGGATGTCCACCCTTCTTCCCACCTTGGGCCCCTCTTACCCTGGCACAGTTTAACAAGGCCCATGATAATGATGGCAATGAGCGCTAGGACCTTGGCATAAGTGAACGTGTCCTGTACTCGTGTGCCCCACTTGACATAGGCACAGTTCACAAATGTCAGCAGACCTAGAAGGAAAACCATAAAGTCACTGGCAGGCTTGACCTGAGGGCACAGAGTCCCAATCTCTGTTTATAGAAAATACCATTTCTGCATTTTCTGCCTAAGTTAGAGGGAATAATGGGGCAGTGAGAACCACACAGGAAAATCTGCTCTAACTAATGGCTCCCATGGACATCTTAACACTACTGACATTCAAAAATACAAAGGCAAGCATGAATACATATTCATGTATTCTGACAGCCAGAGCCATTTTTGGAAATTCTCCCCAGACTTAAGAATGACTGACCTCATCTCACCCACTCTTCCCCACCTGCACTCCCCAGATTCCAAACTATAAGAAGCACAAAACCTCTATGGCCACATCAGATAGTGGGGACAAGAAATATCTGTAAAGCTGAGTGTGGTAGTGCACATCTATAACCCCAGCACTCTAGGAGGCTGAGGCAGGAGGATTGAAAGTTTGAGCCCAGCCTAGGTAACTCAGTGACTTATAGAGACCCTAAGTTTCAAAATAAAAAGTCAAAAAAGGTCTGGGAATATAGCTCAGTGTGAAGGCAATCAATCTCCAATAGCACAAAGCAGGTAGGGGTGGAGGGAGAGGGAGATAGAGAGAGGAAGGAATGAGGTAAATTTGAATGCGTGTGACAGACCATGTAGGAAGTAGAAAGACAACGTTTTGTGTGTAAATTTAAAAAAAAGAAGAAAAAAGCCAGTTATAAGCCGGGCGTGGTGGCGCACGCCTTTAATCCCAGCACTTGGGAGGCTGAGGTAGGTGGAGCGTTGTGAGTTCGAGGACGGCTTGGGCTACATAGTGCGACCCTGCCTCAAAAACCCAGGGCCCGGAGTTTGGCTCAGTGGCTTAAGCACCTGCCCTGGCAGGCGTAAGGCTGTGAGTTCAATCCCCGGTGCCGCCAAAAAAAAAAAAAAGCCAGTTATATACCTGAAAATTTCACAGACATCATCTCCAATCAAATCTCACGAACCCCAAAATGCAGATAAGCCTATTCACATTTTATAGCTGAAGAAACTGAGGCTAAGAGAAGCTAATCTCCATCCCTAAACTCACATTCCTAAGCTCAAATGATCACCCCACTACAATTCTATTCACACCACCCAATTCTCAGTGAGGGCCGTGGAGAAGTGAGTCCTCCCAAGGCGGCCTGGAAGCCTAGCTCCTCACTTACCTCAGTGACACCTGGGGCCCCATGTTGAGGCACAAGCCCTTTTGAACCCCAGTACTGACTACCTTTTTGTCTTTTTCTTGCTACATCTCCAGCCTTTCTTTTTTTTTTTAATCAGGATTTTGCTAAATTGCTAAATAGCCAGAGCTAGGTTCAAACTTATAATCCTTTTTTTTGGTACTGGGGATCAAACTCACAACCTCACACTTACCAGGAAAGCACTTGAGCCACTGAGCTAAATCCCCGGCCCTCAAATTTACAATCCTACTGCCTCACCCTTCCAAAGTACTAAGATTACAGGTATGTGCCACCATGCTCACCAAGATCCTAGCACTTTGCTCCTGCTAAAAAAAAAAAAAAAAAAAAAAAAAAAAAGAATCTGCTTTAATCTGTAGGGACCAAAGGGTGAGGCTTAAGAAGAAGGGACACAGTGCCATCTCTAACTGTCCCTAGCCTCCAATCAGAGAACTTTATGCAGACTTCATATGTTATCACAAAGTCTTTTGGAGCCTTCCAAAAACTAAGGGAGAAACTGGCTGTTACATTTGAAGAATGTCTTAGATATTTTTCTCATTGCTGAGACAAAATACCTGACACCCAAAGCTAAAGAACAAAAGGTTTGTTTAGCTCACAGTTTGTAGAGGTTTCAGTCCATAATCAAGTGATTCCAAACCAGGGCAACATCTCAGAGGAGAAACAATTCATGGCAGGAAAGAAGGTGGCAAAGCAACAAGGGAAGACCACAGCTCTTTCTATTCCTTATATCTTATCCAGGCTACTTAGGGCAGGTAACACACACCCTTAATCCTAGTGCCCTTGATCCCAACATGAATCAATTCCAGCATCACACACTCTAGATCCAGCCACCTCTGAAAAAGCCCCACCAATGAACACAGGTGGCTTTGGGGGGACATCTAGACATAAGCCATAACAGAGAAAGTCTTCACAGAGGCCAGGGAATGGAGCTAGATAATGGAAGTAGGTGTTGCTAGTGGTTATAGCAGTGGAAGAAAGGGAAGACATTAACTTTTATATCAGGCATGACTAAGGAAAGGCTTGCTTATAATCCTAGCTACTTGAGAGGCAGGAGAATCTCAGCCTGGGCAACATAGCAAGAACCTGTCTCAAAATAAAAAATAAAACTAGGCATGGTGGCACACATCTATAATCCCAGCAAAGGCTGAAGCAGGAGGATCAGCATGTGTTTTCAGCCAAAGTGGGCTACATAGTGAGTTCAAGGACAACCTGAACTACACAGCTAGACAATGTTTCGAAACACAACAACAAAAAGTATTATTTATTTAATTGACTTTCTTTCTTCTTCTTCTCCTTCTCCTCCTCCGCTTCCTCCTCCTCTTCTTCCTTCTTCTTCATTTTTTCTTCTCCTTCTCCTTCTTCTTCTTCTTTTTTTTTTTTTTTTTTAAGGCAGGGGCTTGTTATGCAGTGCAAGCTGGCCTTGAACTCACTTATGTAGCCCAGGCTGGCCTTGAACTTATGGTACTCCTCCTGCCTCAACCTAAAAAAGTTTTAAAAGGATGGAGAGGCAGGTTAGTGTGGAGGTCCTGGGTTTAATCCCCAGTAGTGAAAGAAAGAAAGAAAGAAAGAAAGAAAGAAAGAAAGAAAGAAAGAGAGAGGGAGAGAGAGAGAGAGAAAGAGAAAGAAAGAAAGAAAGAAAGAAAGAAAGAAAGAAAGAAAGAAAGAAAGATTGATTCTGCCTTCCTCCTTCTTAAGCCAACAATACCCACTTCCAATGTCTATCTTAGCCCCTACCCTCTCCTAAATCCTCCAAACATACCAGCCAGCCTCCCCTGAGTTCTTACTCCTCTGATTCCCACAGTATCCCCATTTTGCAGAACAGTTAGTGTCAAATGCTCTGATCCAGTGGAGATCTGTCTCAAGTAGGTCTCGCCCTCAGGCGTTTGTCTTCTTTCCCCAAGATCACAAATTCTCAGAGGGGAACAAAAGCATAGTGTACCCTTAAGCTCACTGCCAAGCAAAGAAGGGAACTGATGAACTCTGGTTAGAATTAAGGTGGCAATGGCTTTCATTTGCAGTCAATTGTCTGGGGCAAGGAAACTGTCAGAAAAATGAAACTTCCTCTGCCCAAAAGAACAGCACCTGTCAGCTGTGGGAAAAAACACATACGGCAGAATGACCTTGAGTACTTGAAGAGCATAACACAGGCAAATAACACAGGTCCTCACTAGTCAATCCTCTGAGGTGGGGGCTGGCAGCACAGTGGCCAAGGGGGAGGAGAGAAGAAACCCAAAGGAATGCATGCTACTGGGTGGTCTTCCCAGTGGCCTACCCTGCTAATCTAAGTTCTGTGTGGGTTAAACCAACATAGGTAGTTAATAGCCACCAGTAATCCTCTGTTCAGTACAGTCAGCTATTTTAAAGTACTTTTCCAGCCTTTTCTTGGGAATTGCACCCGTTCCTCTAGCATGATAGGTCAAGCCAGACATTGGACCAAAAGCTGGCCCTATTAGATTGTCTCTCCCAGAAAAGTGGAATTGAAACACTGAGAGACCAAACCAATCTAATAGTAGAAGGCTACTCTAAGAGTCAGGAACCAGAGCAAGTCAAAGAACACACACGTCTTTAGTTACAGGAAGAGAAATCACAAATAAGCAGTGGAAGGAAAGAGGACAACAAAAAGAAGAAGCAAGAGAAAAAGCTTTGAGAAAAAGATTGGCAAGGATAATGCAATATAGAGAAAACAGACAGAATGGGAGGAGAGAGAAAAGGAAGGCGGGAGGGAAGGAGAGAGGAGAATAAGGAAAAGATAGAAGGGAACAAGTTGAGAGGGACAAAAAGATGGACATCCACAGGAAGAGAAAAGATTGACAATATCCTGGTTGTGTGTGTAGCCACGAAATGTGGAAGAGACTGACGTATCCCTCAGCCCTCACTGGCAGGTACTGATCCCTCTTCCACTCCTTCCCTCCAAGCTACCGCAAGTTTTCTGCACAACTGTTCCTCTCTTGCACTCAAGGAAATATGGAACACAGTAGAAATTCAATGACAGTGTGCTGATCTAATGAATGAAGGCCACTCCTCTTGGAAGTCCCTATAGGGCCTGATTCGAAAGAGCAGCTGGAAGGATACAAAAGCCCTTGGCTGGTGCTCTGGAGAGGAAGATAAAAGATCTGGATCTAGACAGGGAAGGAGCCTTGTTCCATGGTTTACCCTTTTGTACTTCTGACTTAATCACTGTGCACATATGCTTCTTTTCTCAATGATAATAATTAATTATTCACCATGTAGCAGCAGACGGCAAAGCCAGGGGCAGGATGAAGCGAGTCAGGTACCTAGAGCACAAAATCTAAGGAGCACTTACTCTCAGGGAACTGTGTGCAGAAACCTGAGTGAGTACATCCTTAAATGCTGCCCCAGGCACCTATCTTGCCTCATCCCACTAGAAAATTTCACCATCCAAACCACACTCCTTCAGGCCTCCCGGCCCACAGACTCTGAGAGCTCAAAGAAAGGCAGCAGGGCTGAGCCTTAAGGTTCTTAGATTCCACCCTCCCAACTCAAACCTCCAAGCCATCCTCTTCTGACTGTGTTTCCTTGCTGGACAAACTGACATCGATGAGCACAGACTCACAGAGGATCCGCAAAGCTCTCTGGGAGCTTAAGGCTGAGAAAGGAGTACCCGAATGATATAGATACAGACCCAAGCCTAAGGCAAAAACACATCCACAAATTGGGTGGTAGACTGGCTAAAGGCTAGTCATCTTCCAGTATCTGTTCTCCCTTTTTTTCTTTTATTTTTTTATTTGTCCTTGATGGTACTAGAGATCCAACCTAGGGCCTTGTACATACTAGACAAGAGCTCTACCACTAGACTATGTCCCTAGTCAGTCTCATTAAGCTGCTTAGGCTGGCCTCAAATTTGTGACAGTCGCTCACTTCCACCTCCCAAGTAGCTGGGATTACAGACAGATGCTACCACACTCAGAAATTGTTGCCAACATCATGCTTGCCCAAAACAGACATTTCCCAGCCTCTTCAGGTACGTATGGCCAGGAAATTAAGTTTTCACCCAGTGATGTGAGCTGATGTTTCATATAAGACCTCAGGAAGTCACCAGGTGTGGTGGCACATGCATGTAATCCTAGCATTGCAGAGTGAGACCCTGTCTCAAAACAAAACAAAAAAGCCTCAGGAAGTATCCTTTTGTTTGTGACAGTGAGACAGGGGAAGGAACCCTACCCTCTGAAGCATTTCGGAAGTTGTCCGACCAGTCTATTCTGCCCACCTTTAACTTGAGAAATAAACTTCAATGCTTGAACCATGCTGCTTTAGGTTTTCTGCTGTATGAAACCCAAACTAATCTTGAATAATACATATGCTTGTTAAAAAAAAAAAAAAAAAAACATATGCTTGTTGACAGAATGCACCTCTCATACTCTGCCTGATGAGGAGGTGCTGGGCAGCCTGAAGCCAGTCCCAACTATGCTGAGTGCCACAGTCCCCTTTTCCACAGCAGAGGGGAGGGAAATCAGCTCCTCCCACAAACAGGCTGGATATTACTAAGGGCCATTCAAGGATAGAGTGCAATGCCACACAAAAACAGCAACAACAAAGGCAGGGAACAAAAAAACGGAAAAATATACAAGTCTATTAGGAGTGAAATTCTCGCCAGGCATGGTGGCACATGCCTGTAACCCTAGCACTCGGGAGGCTGAGGCAGGAGGATGGTTGTGAGATCGAGATCAGCCTGGGCTACAAAGTGAGTTCAAGGCCAGCCTGAACCACATAGTGACACCCTGTCTCAAAAAATAGGGCCGGGAAGCACTTGGGAGGCTGTGGTAGGAGGAACGTTGTGAGTTTGAGGCCAGTTTAGGCTACAATGAAAGCGCAAGGCCAGCCTGAACTACATAGTGCAACCCTGCCTCAAAAAAACTGGGGCCTGGAGTTTGGCTCAGTGGCTTAAGCGCCTGCCTGGCAGGCTCAAGGTTGTGAGTTCAATCCCCGGTGCCCCCCCCAAAAAAATAGGGCTGGGAATTTAGCTCAGTGGCATTAGCGCCTGCCTAGCAGACACGAGGTTGTGAGTTCGATCCCTGGTACAAAAAAAAAAAAGAAGTGAAATTCTCTACAACAGTCCACGGGAGGTCAGCTTTTGCAAATGCAGAATCAATAGCTATCTCTTAGAAGTTACATGTAATATATATGCTTTTTCAAAAATTGTTTGCTTATTTTTGTTTTTTAAACAGGACCACCCTAAACTGAGCATGGTGGCGCACACCTGTAATCCCAGTACTTGGGAGGCTGAGGCAGGAAGATTGTTGCAAATTCAAACCCAGCCTGGGCTACAAAGTGAGCTCAAGGCCAGCCTGAAATGCATCATGAGACCCTGTCTCTAAAAGACAAAAAAATAAAATAAGGTAAAATAAAAAAAGCAGAGCTGGGCATGGTGGTGCATGCTTTTAATCCCAGCACTCAGGAGGCTGAGGTAGGAGCGTTGTGAGTTCAAGGCCGGCTTGGGCTACAACGAGAGCACAAGGCCAGCCTGAGATACATAGTGCGACCCTGCCTCAAAAAACCAGGGCTGGGCCGAGCGTGGGGGCGCACACCTTTAATCCCAGCACTCGGGAGGCTGAGGTAGGCGGAGCGTTGTGAGTTCGAGGCCGGCTTGGGCTACAACGCAAGCGCAGGGCCAGCCTGAGCTACATGGTGCGACCCTGCCTCAAAAAAAAAAAAAAAAACAGGTCCGGGAGTTTGGCTCAGTGCCTTAAGCGCCTGCCCTGGCAGGTGCGATGTTGTAAGTTCAATCCCCGGTGCCACAAAAATAAATAAATAAATAATAAATTTAAAAAGCAGGACCATACTTTGTAGTAGAGGCTGGCCTTTAACTCACCCTAGCCTTGAACTCAAGGTGATCCTCCTGCCTCAGCCTCCCAAATGCTGGGATTACAGGCCTGCATCACCACATTCAGCTACACATGCCTTAAGTTGTCTTTTTTTTTTTTTTTTTAATGTTTTTGGTACCAGGAATCAAACTCAGGACCTTGCACTTGCCAGGCAGGTGCCATGCCACTGAGCTAAATCCCTGACTCACATGCCTTTTTTAAAAGTATCTTAATCCAGGCATAGTGATGTATGCCTATAATCCCAGCTATTTGAGCTGAGGCAGGAAGATTACAAATTCAAAACCAGCCTGGGCTACACAATAAAATTTTGTCTCATAATAAAGTAAAAAATGCTGAGAATGTAGCTCAGTGGTAGAGCACTTGCTAAGGACACACAAGGCTCTGCTTCAGTCCCCAGTACCACATACACACAGATCAGGAAAAATAAAAAATAAAAAAACTTAAAGCAGGGCAAAATGCTTACATCTATAGTCCCAGATATTTGGAAGGATGGGCAGGAGGATCATTTGAACCCAGGAGTTTAGCACCAAGATGGCAACATAACAAGATCCATCTAAAAAACATCTCTACTTAAGAGTTCGGGAAATAGCTTGGTGGTGGAGCACATGCTTAGCACACATAAGAGCCTGGATTCAATCTCCAGCCTGAAAAAAATACTCCTTGTTTTTAATTATACAAGTACATTTAGTCTTGTTATCAGAACAATCAAACTATATATAGATGGTTATAGTCTTTGAGCAAGATCACGATTCAGTCCTTCTTAGACTTACATTACTCTGAGAACATGAAAGTTATCTACCCGTAGCAACAACTGACCAAAATAGGGGGTAATATCCTTTCTACTCAGAGCTCTGCCTAGGTCTGAGTCCAAGACAGCAGGAGACAATGGAAAGATATTCAAGGATCACAGGTGTTTCTTCACTCCAGTCTCATTCGTAGCAGGCTCCTTCCCCTTTCTTCTCCTCGTTGTAAACCCCACCAAACTAACACTCAGAAGGACAGAATCTCAGCTCTGAGTAGGCCCTGGGCTGTAGAACGCCACTGGTATCAGTGTGAACTACTTCCATATTGACACCTTCAATATGAACATTGGAAAGGTAAATACTTTCCAATGATGTGTTTGAGACAACAGAACAAGCAGGATCCCTAGATCAAAGCCCACAAAGATAAATAGGGTAACAACACCTAAGCCAGAAGCACCACCCATCTCCAGTGAAATCAAGGAGTCAATCTTTTTTTTTTTTTTTTTTTTTTTTGCGGCACCAGGGATTGAACTCACAACCTCGCGCCTGTCAGACAAGTGCTTAAGTCACTAAAACAAACTCCTGGCCCTAGTTTTTTGAGGCAGGGTCACACTGTGTAGCTCAGGCCGGCCTTGCACTCGCATTGCAGCCCAAGCTGGCCTCGAACTCACAACGCTCCTCCTACCTCAGCCTCCTGAGTGCTGGGATTAAAGGCATGCACCACCACGCTCGGCTAGTCAATCTTTTTTGAGTAACTTGGTCTGCAAGTCTTCTGCAAGACAAGTAACTAGTTTTATGAAATTTTAACTTCACAAAAAAACCAATATCTTGCAATAGAAGAAACTAGTTCATAACACTGAACGTCATGTGATCACAAATGGTAACTGGTTCTTCTCTCTCTCTTTTTCTTTCTCACTGTCACCTTCCTTCACTCTTCAGATGGCACCCAGAGCACAGTAGTGCATGCCTATAATATGAGCACTTAGGAGGCTGAGGCAGAACTGCTGCAAGTTCAAGGACAGTCTAGGCTACATAGTGAGTTCAAAGCCAGCCTGAACGACATAGCAAGACTGTCTCAAAAAACAAAGAAAGAAAGAAACAAAAACAAATGCTCTGGATTATGAGTGAAACAAATTATTCTTACAAACCAGGGTTTTACTGTACTCTTACAATACTGGGCACCCAGGTTATCAAGAATAATGCTCACCACCTAGCCAAAAAGGAGACCCTATATACCTCAAGAACCATCATTTCAGGCCAAGGATATAACTTAGTGGCACGAGTACCTGCCTGGCAAGCACAAAGTCCTGAGTTTGACCCCCCCCAAAAAAAAGAACCATCATTTTCATTACTATAAATGAGTAAGACCCTTAACCTTACTGAGTCCACTAGGTAGACTAAGGCTCTACTCCATCAAAGAAAACTCCAAAATTACAGAACACATATGAACACAGAGAAGCTCTCTGACATTTTGGACCACATAAGTCTTCATTGTGCTGGGCTGTTTTGTGCATGGCAAGATGTTCAGCAGCACCCTTGGCCTCTACCCACTAGATGTCAACAGCACTACCTCCTAGGAGTATGTCAACAAAAATACCTCCAGAGAGTGCCAAATGTCTCCTGGAAGACAAACTCACATTTATTTGCAAACCAGTACTGTAGGACAGTAAGTAGCTAAGACAGCCTGAAATCCCAAAATAGCTGCTTGAACCTCCCTGCTTGTGTAACCTGAGAATGGGGTGGTGTGCAGCTGAAAAGTCAGGATCTGAAGCAGCAACACTTCAGGGGCCAAGAAAGTAATACAAACAGGCAAAGGCAAGAAAGTCTGGGTATAAAACGAGAGGAAAGGGGCCTGGGATTTAGCTCAGCAGCACAGCACCTGCCTGCCAAGCACAAGGTCATGAGTTCAATCCCTAGTACCAAAAAAACAAGAGGAAGCAGAGGTAATGGTAATGGACTAGGGAGACTATACTCCATTTAAAGGGAGTAACAGTGTAGGAAAAATGATCCTCTGAACCCTAGCAAAGTAACTCCATTTTATTTTTTTATTTTATTTTATTTATTTTATTTTATTTATTTATTTATTTTTTTTTTTTTGCGGCACTGGGGATTGAACTCACAACCTCATGCCTGCCAGGGCAGGCGCTTAAGCCACTGAGCCAAACTCCCAGCCCTGGTTTTTTGAGGCAGGGTCACACTGTGTAGCTCAGGCCAGTCTTGCGCTCCCATTGTAGCCCAAGCTGGCCTCGAACTCACAACACTCCGCCTACCTCAGCCTCCCGAGTGCTGGGATTAAAGGTGTGCGCCACCATGCCCGGCTAGTAACTCCATTTTAACCTGGTGTGGTGGCACATATCTGTAATTCCAGCACTCGGGAGGCTGTGGCAGGAGGATTGCCATGAGTTTGAGGACATCCTGGGCTACACAGTGAGTTCAAGGCCAGCCTGCACTACACATTGAGACCCTGTCTCAAAAAAACTCAAAAATCAAAACAAGGGGGACCAGAGATTTAGCTCAGCAGCTCAAGCGCCTGCCTGGCAAGTGCAAGGTCGTGAGTAGATCCCTGGTACCAAAAAAAAAAAAAAAAAATCAAAACAAGGGGCCAGGGATATAGTTCAGCAGCACAGCACCTACCTGGCAAGCACAAGTTTGATTACTGGTACCAAAAAAAACAAACAAAAAACCCAAAGTAACTCCTTTTGTAGTGAGAAGGCAGGTGTCAAGCACTATGGCATGGCAGTGCTTGCTTAGAGCTGTTGAGATCCTGATAAGGATAGAAGAGGAACAGAGTACACATTTTTCCCAAGGATTCTCCTGGATCCTGTTTTTGCTGTTTTAATTAAAACCATACAAAAGCAATAGCTTAGCAAGGAGGGGTGGGCGACTTCAGTACTGCTGCAGCCCATAAGCCGTCCGCGACTGTGTAAGTAACTCCTAATAACTCATTTACTTGTCAAGCTAGACTTAGAGTCATTCTTCAGACCATTGGTGCCCTATCAATTCTGAAGCAGATGTTTCTTTTACATCTCTCTGGGAAAATTATTTTGTGTTGCTGTTGTTTATTATTTAGGAGATAGGGTCTCGCTATGTAGTTCAGATTGGCCTTGAACTCATTATGTAGCCCAGGTTGGCCTTGAACTCTCAGTAATCCTCTTGCCTCAGCCTCCTGAGCAACAGGGTTACAGGCATGTACCACCAGACCCAACTTCTCTGAGCAATTTATAGACAACTACTGAAATCCAGCTGATTGCAACAGGCAGGAAATTGGGTACAAGATTGCCACAGCTTTTGATTTTCCAAGAGAAAGGGTAAGCCCTGATTACTAAAATGTTAGCAACTAATTAAAAATTATTTAAAACACTACATAGAGGACTAGGATATAGCTCAGAGGTAAAGCGCTTGCCTACCATGCATGGTGCAAAGGGTTCAATATCCAATCCTGCAAAACAAAACAGACTAAAACACTAGGCAGGTCTAACAAATTCATCTGTGGGCCAATTCCAGCCTCTGCCCTAGATTTATTACATGTAGACTTCATGAGCCCTCTGTTCTAAATGGAATTTTAATCTACCCTCTCATGGCTGTAACTTCTTCATGCAGTTTTCAACCAACAAGCTGAACCACTCTTTTTTAAATGATTTAAAATACTTTTAATTCATTTCAAAAACATGTACAGTCATTATTTCCAATTAAAAAGAGCGTTACACTTTAAAAATACTGTGGGCTAGCTGAGCGTGGTTGCGCATGCCTTTAATCCCAGTACTCAGGAGGCTGAGGTAGGTGGAGCGTTGTGAGTTCAAGGCCGGCTTGGGCTACAACGCGAGCGCAAGGCCAGCCTGAGCTACATAGTGTGACCCTGTCTCAAAAAACCAGGGCTGGGAGTTTGGTTCAGTTGCTTAAGTACCTGCCTGACAGGTGCGAGGTTGTGAGTTCAATCCCCGGTGCTACAAAAAATAAATAAATAAATAAATAAAAATACTGAGCCGGGCGTGGTGGCGCACGCCTTTAATCCCAGCACTCGGGAGGCTGAGGTAGGTGGAGCGTTGTGAGTTTGAGGCCGGCTTGGGCTACAACGCAAGCGCAAGGCCGCCCTGAGCTACATAGTGCAACCCTGCCTCAAAAAACCAGGGCTGGGGAGTTTGGTTCAGCGGCTTAAGCACCTGCCCTGGTAAGCGCAAGGTTGTGAGTTCAATTCCCAGTGCTGCAAAAAAATAAATAAATAAATAAATAAATAAACATACTGTGGGCCAGATGTGGTACTAATCCTTATACTGCCTGGAATTATATATGTATCCCCAAACCATGTTTTTAAAGAATATTTGATGAAAGAGATTAAATATTAAACTTTAAAAGGTAGTGTACATCCCAGCATTCGGGAGCCTCCTGCAGAGAGATCACAAGTTCCAGGCCAGTTGGGCTACACAACAAGACCCTATCTAAACAAAACAAAACATAAACCACAAAGAATATGATTAAAAAAAAAAAAGGATAAGATATATCTAGGCAGAGTAGTGCACACCTGTAATCCCAACACTTTGGAAAGCTGAGGAGGCAGATTATAAACTCAAGCCCAGTCTGGACAACTCAGAACTTTGCAAGACCTTGTCTCAAAACAAACAGTAAAAAAGGTTTGGAGATCTAGTTCAGCGTGAGGGCCCTGGGTTCAATTTCCAGAAGGCAGATGGTAAGGTTATAGCTCAGTGGTAGAGCACCTTTGGCTTTGAACCCAGTACCACCAACAAAAAAAAAAAAAAAAAAAAAAAAAAAAAAAAAAAAAAAAAAAAAAAAAAAAAAAAAAAAAAAAAAAAAAAAGAAAAAACAAAAAGAAAGATAAACACAGAAAAAAAAAACACTGGAAGGTATCACTCAAAAAGTAACAATAGGGCCAGGGATTTAGCTCAGTGGTGTAAGCACCTGCCTGGCAGGTGCAAGGTTGGAGTTCAATCCCTGGTAACAAAAAAAAAAAAGTAACAATAGTTCTCTGGGACATAAAATCAGAGAAAATTTCAATTTTCAAAAAAAAAAATTTTTTTTTGAGACAGGGTCTCACCATCTAGCCCAGGCTGCCCTTGAACTCTAAGTGATCCTCTTGCCTCAGCCTCTCCAGTGCTGGGATTTCAAGCCTGAACCATCACACCTGGCCTCCTTCTTGCTCTTTCTTTCTTCTTCTTCTTTTTTTTTTTTAATTTTTTAATTTTTTATTTTGGTACTGGGGATTGAATTTAGAAACTTACGCCTGCCAGGCAGGTGCTTACGCCACTGAGCTAAATCCCCAGCCTTATTTTTTGACACAGGGTCTCACTATGCAGGTCAGGCTGGCCTTGAACTCACCTTGTAGCCCAGGCTGGTCTCAAACTCACAACAATCCACCCGCCTCAGCCTCCCGAGTGCTGGAATTACAGGTATGCACCACCATGCCTGGCCCTCTTTCTTTCCTCTTAATGGGGATTGAGCCCAGGGATACTCTACTACTGATACATTCCCAGCCTTTTCTATTTTTTCTTTTGAGGCAGGATCCTGCTAAATTGGACAGGCTGAAGTTGATCTTGTGATCCTGCTGCCTCAGCCTCTTGAATGCTAGGATTACAGGCATATACCACTTAAAAAAATGTTCTTGAGTAATATTTTATGAAGGCAGGCATGAAAGCTCACATCTGTAATCCTGGTGCTGATAAGCTGAGGCAAGAGAATCATCATGAGTTTGAGGCCAGTCTAGACTACATAGTGACTTCAAGGACACCTTGAACTACAAAACAAGACCCTATCTCAAGAGGCCAGTCGAAATTACATAGCAAGACCCTGTCTCAAGAGGAAAAAAAAAATGATATACCATGATTAAAAAGCAAAATAGCTGGGCATGGTGGTGCATGCCTTTAATCCCAGCACTTGGGAGGCTGAGGTAGGAGAAGCGTTGCAAGTTTGAGGCCCGCTTGGGCTACAATTCGAGCACAAGGCTGGCCTGAGCTACATAGTGTGACCCTGCCTCAAAAAACTAGGGCTGGGAGTTTGGTTCAGTGGCGTAAGCGCCTGTCTGGCAGGCGTGGGCTGTGAGTTCAATCCCCGGTGCCACAAATAATAATAATAATAATAAAAAGCAAAATATAAAATTATAAGCAAAATCAGACATCAATTCTATAAAATAAACACTATCAAACTATTAAAAGTACTCAACTCTTGGTAGTATATTATTCATGAATTGAGAGAAATTTAATTTTCTCTTTAATGAACATACTTCAAAATCACAAAATTATTCCCTATTTTAGAGAATTTAGTCTATTAAACACATGGCTGAATACCCACCTGCCATCCTTCCTCCCCCAAGAGTCTCAAGACTGTCTCAAGAGATACAGAAAGAGGCTCTTTTTTGTTTCTCTTAAACGAAGTCCTGAAAGTCAAGAGGTATAATGTGCTGTGTAATCCTTTATTGCTAATTCCAAGGTACCCTGGGTCTATTTTTAACATATAGGGCATGATCAAAAAATACAGTGAATAATTAAAAATTGTTAAGTGATTATATTAAAAGGCATATTGAAGGGCCAGGGATTTAGCTCAGTACCTCAAGCACTTGCCTGGTAAGTACAACGTCATGAGTTCAATCCCCAGTACCAAAAAAAAAAGACGCATGATTAAAAGTCATATTGCCGTGCCAGGTGTGGTGGTACATGGCTATAATCCCAGCACTTGGGAAGCTGAGGCAGGAGGACTGCTGCAAGTTCAAGGCCAGCCTGAACTACATAGTGAAACTCTGTCTCAGAAAGACAAAAAATAAATAAATAAATAAATGACATATTGCCATCAATGCCCTTCAAAATATTCCCTTTTGCTTTCTTTTTTTTTTTTTTTTTTTTTTTTTTTTTTTTTTTTTTTTTTTTTTTTTTTTTTTTTTTTTTTTTTTTTGCGGCACTGGGGATCGAACTCACAGCCTCACACCTGCCAGATAGGTGCTTAAGCCACTGAGCCAAACACCCAGCCCTAGTTTTTGAGGGTCACACTATGTAGCTCAGGCCAGCCTTGCACTCACGTTGCAGCTCAAGCCAGCCTCGAACTCACAACGCTCCCCCTACCTCAGCCCCCCGAGTGCTGGGACCATCCAGCTTCCCTTTTGCTTTCTTTTTTGTTTGTTTTGCTTTGTTTTGCTTTTTTGAGACAGGGTCTCACTATGTAACTCATGCTGGTGACCTTCAATTCACTATGTAGCCCAGGCTGGCCTCAAACTCATGGCAATCCTACTCAGCCTCTTGAGTGCTGGGACTACAGGCGTGCACCACCATACCTGGCCCCCTTTGTTTCAACACACTTATCTCATCATTATTGCCATTTTCTGAAGCAGTTCTGGAAGTTCTCTTTCATATCTTTACTTTCAGAATGTTGAGCCTGCCTCAATGTCCTGAATTAATTCAAAATGGTCACTTTGACTTCAGGGAACAGCCAGAGTTGCTGATTAAGCCTGCTTTTTTGTTGAATGGTACTTAGAAGCATTTACCATATTTCTGATCACACTTCACAAAGACACAAATAAGGACTTCCAGAACTGATTCAAAAAATGGCAAGACAGCCAGGTGTGGTGGAGCATGCCTTTAATCCCAGCACTTGGGAGGCTGAGGCAAGAGGATCTTTGTGAGTTCAAGACCAATCTGGGCTACAAAGTGAGTTCAAAGCCAGCCTGAACTGCACAGTGAGACCCTGTCTCAAAAAATAGGGCCAGGGATTTAGCTCAGTGGCCTAAGTGCCTGCCTAGCAGGCACAAGGTTGCGAGTTTGATCCCTGGTACCGAAAAATAAAAAAATTAAAAAATGGCAATATGGCCATTCCAAAATAGGAATATGGCTCAGTGGCATAGCACCTGCCTGGCAAGTGCAAGGTCTTGAGTTCGATTCCTGATGAAAAAAAAAAACTGGCAAGAATGATGGGGTGCATGTGTTCAAAGCAAGAATACTCTGTGAAGGATTAATGGCAATGTATCTTTTACTATGATAAAGTTTTTTAAATTTAAGTATGTATCACGTATTTTGTCACACCTTGTATATACAGTCAAAGTTTTTGCAAGCAGAGATTAGGGAAGAGCATAGTATAATTCAGTGCTAAGAAACGCAAGGCTAGCCGGGCGTGGTGTCGCACGCCTTTGATCCCAGCACTCGGGAGGCTGAGGTAGGTGGAGCGTTGTGAGTTCGAGGCCGGCTTGGGCTACAACGCGAGCGCAAGGCCGGCCTGAGCTACACAGTGCGACCCTGCCTCAAAAAAACCAGGGCTGGGAATTTGGCTCAGTGACTTAAGTGCCTTTGACAGGCGCGAGGTTGTGAGTTCAATCCCCGGTGCCACAAAAAAAAAAAAAAGAAAGAAAGAAAAGAAAAGAAAAGAAACGCAGGGCTCTCTGAGTTAGGTAACGCTCTAGTTCTGTAATGTTGGGTTAAGTTCACAGCAATCTTCTCTCCTTTCTGTGATTTTACACACAATCCTTCTTTCCCATTCCAAAAGAGAGAAAGGAAGATAAACAGAAAGTTACTAGGATCTCTCAAATATCTTTAGAAACCTAAATGTAGGGTAGAACCCATTTTCTTCTCACTAGCTGTGGGCATAGCTTGTTTACAAAGTCAGTGTAAAGCAATTTGAAACACCAACAGGAAAAAGCCATATGGTGTGATGCCTGCTGCTTACACCAGGCCATGGAGTGGCAGTGGCAGAAAGGAGGGGTCTTGGGGGCTGAGGGATACGGGAGCTCCACAGTCTATGAAACTATTTGCTCACAGATGCCTTCAAACCAGTTTAAAATGACAAACTGAGATGTAAAAATAACCCTTTTTTAAAAATAAATAATAAAGGCCTTGACACTGACATCCCGCTGAGTTAAGTCGCATCTAGTGATGCTAACACTAAACAAAATACCTGACTAAAACAAAGAAGACCTGATATAAGACATTTCAATCCTGTCACAGAGTGGGGAACAGAATTCAGGGACATTCCAGAGTTAAGGGACCAAAAGTCATGAACAGATACAAACTTTCTCATCCCCATCCTTTACGCTTACTCAACTCTCAGGAGCCAATGACTCTGGTGAAATTACTTCAAAGGGTAAGAGCCCTCCCCTCTTCCGAAAGTACAAAACAAATTACTCAAACATAAGGCACCCATATCACTATGATAACACCCACATACCCTCCACACTGAGTCCCCACCCATACTTACACACACAAGCAGCAGCGAGGAGACGGCAGGCCAGGTATGGGGGATCACAGGTGGGGAAGGAGGGCTGGATGATATAGTTGGCGAAGGTGATGGCGATGATGGCCTGACTGGTAGGCTCAACAATTAGCAGTGAGGCCCACAGGCGGATGAAGGCAATGAAGCCCCCAAAGGCCTCTAGAATATAAGCATAGCTGGCCCCAGACTTGGTGATTGTGGTGCCCAACTCTGCATAACAAAGGGCACCCACAACGGAGAAGAGTCCACCGATGGCCCACACAACCAGTGACAACCCATAGGAGGCAGTGTGCTGCAGCACCCCCTTGGGAGAGACAAAAATCCCTGAGCCAATCATGTTGCCCACCACCAGGCTAACCCCATTCAGCAGGGAGATCTCCTTCTTCAGCTGTATAGTTTCCGGGGACTCTTCAGGTGGCAAACTGACATTTTCATCCACCTTGGGCGGGCTGGCACCAGGGAGGAGATGGTAGGCGGGCATGGGGTTCTCGGTCTCCTTGGCTTCCATGGTAAATAGTTCCTCCACACCTGTGTTTACTGTGGCCTGGCAAAGAAAACAAATACGTCAATTCTAGGGCAGGAGCCAGTAAAGCTCTGGTTTAGACCTAAGGCAGGCAGATACTTGCCCACTTCCACTGAAGGACATGCTGCACACAATAAAATAGGCCTCTCTGAGTTCCTGCCACAGTAAACAGGAAAATGGAACCATCAGACCTCCACTACTCCTGAGGGAAAAAAAAAATCATCAATGCTCACACATGATCTACTGATGACTTCCATCAAAGTATCTCTTACTGCCCTAAGTAGCCTGGCACTGGGTTTGTCCACAGCACAGATTCTACCTAAGTATTGATTGTACTCTCCTCTTCCTAGCTTAAAACCCACAAACCAGTTCTGCAGAGAAGACCTGAATCCCTGCAGCAAGTATAAACCCCTCATTTGCCTGAAAGGCCTCTCATTATCCAAAGTAATGCTGTCTACTCAGTTCTAACATGAAGAGGGACTCAGTTCTCAAAACATACTAAAGGACTTTTGCAGTGCCCAGCCATACACAGGTATACCTGCAACTTCTTATTGGCCAGCAAAGAACATGGGCAGGTCGGGGGAAGGGCTAAAATGATAAAACAAGAGTATACTGCTATTGCAGAAACTGGACCAAGGAGAGGATCTCCATGAAAATACATACCTTGCTGGACATGGTCGTGCACACCTGTAACCTCAGCACTCAGGAGGCTGAGGCAGGAAGATCATCGTGAGTTCAAGAACAGCCTGGGCTACATAGTGAGTCCAGGTCAGCCTAAACTACATAGAGAGACCCTGTCGCAATTAAAAAAAAAAAAAAAAAAAAAGAGGCCGGGTGTGGTAGTGCACACCTGTAGTCCCAGCACTCTGGGAGGCTGTGGCAGAAAGATCACCATGAGTTCAAAACCAGCCTGGGATATAAAGCGAGTTCAAGGCCAGCCTGAACTGTATGGTGAAACCCTGTCTCAAAAAGACAAAAAAAGAAAAGAAGGGGCCAGGGATATAGCTCAGCGGCACAGCATTAGCCTGGCAAGCACAAGGTCTTTGAGTTCAATCCCCAATTCCAAAAAAAAAAAAAAAAAAAAAAGACAAGACAAGACAAGACAAACCTGTGTGTTGCTATGTCTGTAACACCCACCTTACTCCCCAAAGTGCTGCTGGCCTATTCAACACCTTCCTTTTCTTAAATACCCGAAAGAAAGAGATTAGATAATAAAACAAGATGGAGAAAGAACATCCAGAGGCAACATCACCTGGGGCTAATTTACCATTGGCTTATTTGCTTTCCTCCTCCCACTATCGCTTATTAACATCTGGGGCTGCAGAGAGATTCTCCCAGAACAGTACCTAGAAATCTCGCCACCCAACCCAAGCTATAAGGCTTCTCTTTAGCCACAGATCTGGTTTTGGGAAGCACCCTATTGGGAGATGGCATACAGACAGACACCACCTTTGGATTAGAGTTGGGCTAATACAGAAACTTTAAGGAAGGTGAATTCCACATTAATCCACATATGGAGGACCCGGAATGCATCAGAAGATAAGCGCCTTTCTGACTCCACACCCTCAATTCCTGTGCAGCTCATGCTTCAGATCCCCTGAAATGACTCACTCTTCGAGGGAAAGGAATCTAGTGAGCTATTGGATTCCCACCCAGGAGTCAACCCTTGAAGATGATAGGGGTAACTTCCAGGGAAAAGAACAAGATCAGGCCAGGCACAGTGGTGCCTACTTTTAATCTTAGCTACTCAAGAGGCTGAGGCAGAATGATGGCAAGGAAAGGCCATTGTAGGCAACATAGGAAGAAACCTGTCTTGACATAAAAATAAAAAAGGGACAAGGATATAGCTCAGTGGTACAGTGCTTCCTTAGCATGCGTGAGACCCTGGGTTCATTCCCTAGTATCACCCCACACACACAGACATACACCCAAACAGGATCAGCATGTCATCTTCCCAAAAGCTTCTCATCTACTCGGCATAGGTTTATGTGCCAGATCCTGGCCTTATTAAGCTCAGAGCAAGGGAACTACAGTCATTCAAGAGTAAGGAGTTCTCAGAGAAAACTCCAATCTCCACAAACTCCCACCCTGAATTCATATTTTACCTGTCTTGGTCCCCTTCCAGAGTCTGGAACTGAGCCCAAGTGAAAAAGCTCCTCTGGGGTACTAGTAGCCTCCCCAGGCCCACAAGAACTGGGCCAGCCTATTTCTGCTTAGATGGGGCTGTGCTTTCAGGCAGCACCTCTTTTCTCTTCTCTCCTGGCTCCAAGTCATGCAGGTTTCCCTATGCAAGCTCGTGAGAACATATTCGTTGTCACATGTCTGTCAGGTGAGCCCCCAGGCATCCCTGGGAGCAAAACCAGTAAACAGCTAAGGAGCCTTTATTCTCCTGTAAAAGTCAGCTGCAAAGAGACCAAATTTGCCTTTCTTGACTTTGCCTTTCTTTCTTAACTCAACAGAAGACAAGCAGAGTCCAGCCCCAATAACCACTCCGGCTTCCTCTATTCCATCAGACCCCATGTGGAGACACAGAGCTGGGGGCTGGGACTACTCAGTGTTCCTTCAGCATTTGTGCAACCTGACACTGGTGTCTCTGATTGTGGCTTTGTTAAGTATGTCTGATTCACTACTGAAACTACAGTACCCAATGGTCTTATCTGGGGGATGGGGTATAGTCACAGCCCCACGAGATCTCTTGCATAAAATCTCAGCCCTAGCACCTCAATAAGGGACAAGGTTCCTGCTGAATTTATTGGAAGGACGCCTTCTTCAGCTAAGGAGACGGGCAGAGTCACACACACAACTGAGAGCAGCTAAGGCTTCTTTATTGTCACTCAATAACAAAATAAAATTGTCACTAGAAGCCTATCCTTGGCCAAAGGAATTAAGAGTCCTTATCTCCTTGGTAAACACCCAGGCACAAAGTTGTGATGTAACCTCAGTGAGCTCCCTGAGAACAGGTGGTTAAATCCCAGGCTCCACTGACCACACAACCCCAAGGCCATTCTTCACCTCTCCTCTGCAAGGTGTGATCAAACATCCAGATGAAGCCGGGCGTGGTGGCGCACGCCTTTAATCCCAGCACTCGGGAGGCTGAGGTAGGTGGAGCGTTGTGAGTTCGAGGCCGGCTTGGGCTACAACGCAAGCACAAGGCCGGCCTGGGCTACATAGTGCAACCCTGCCTCAAAAAACCAGTGCTGGGGAGTTTGGCTCAGCGGCTTAAGCGCCTGCCCTGGCAAGTGCAAGGTTGTGAGTTCAATCCCCAGTGCTGCAAAAAAAAAAAAAAAAAAAATCCAGATGAATGCTTAAATTTTTTTAAAAATGTATTAGAATAAAAGTGCCATTAAACCGCCTTAGATTACTCCCTCTTGCAACAAACATTCTTGCCACTTTCTAGAGCACTATTGAGAGTCCTCTTTCATGTCTTTTGAGGTGTGATCAGTCAGGCATGGTGGCACATGCTTGTAATTCCAGGACTCTGGGAGGCTGAGGCAGAAGGATCAGAAGTTCAAGCCCAGCCTGGGCAACTCAGTGATTTAGTGAGACCCTGCCTCAAAATAAAAATATAAAGAAGGGTCAGGGGTGTAGCTCAGTGGACTCAATCTCGAGCACACACACATGCAAAAAAAGTGTGATTAAAAAATATATAGTGAATGCTGCTACTGAGCACCATCTAAAAAGGCAGACTCAAGCCGGGGTGGTAGCGCATGCCTTTAATCCCAGCACTCAGGAGGCTGAGGTAGGAGGAGCGTTGTGAGTTTGAGGTCAGCTTGGGCTACAACGCGAGTGCAAGGCCGGCCTGAGCTACATAGTGCGACCCTGCCTCAAAATACCAGGGCTGGGAGTTTGGTTCAGTGGCTTAAACACCTGTCTGGTGGGCGTGAGGTTGTGAGTTCAATCCCTGGTGCCACAAAAAGGCAGACTCATAAAACATTATGGTGTATCCTCATCTACCTTGTGTACCAGATCCAGCATCATATGACTTCTGGCTCTTCCCCAAAGTCAATGTGCCTATGACAGGTAAATATTTTTAATTGATTCTGGACATCAAGGCAGCTAGGAAAGCACAACTAAATAAAGACACTCACATTAACTGATTTGAAGATAGCAGTACACAGTGTATATACCATTGTTACCCCCCAATAATCATGTTTTGAAATTTTGGGGTTTTTTTCTCTTTAAAAAATTTAACAATTAAAAAAAAAGACAATCACAAAAGAGGACTTCCAAAACTGCTTCAGAAAGTGGCAAAAACAACAGGATAAATATGTTCAGAGCAAGCCAGAGTATTTTGAGGAGAAGTAATGGCAGGCACTGTGTCTCTTACTGTGATAAATTTTTAAAAACTAAACATTCATCATAGTTTACAATCACATCTCAAATATCTAAACTGCACCTCACACAACGCTACAAAAGCACCTATGTTAAGCCAGGCTCTGTGCTGGGGACAGAGTTAACAGGATCAGTATAGACCACGCCCTCACAGAACACACAGGCAGTACAGCAAGGAACTGAGACGCACGCAGGATCGCAAGTCCCATAGGCAGAGAGACCAGAGGTTGCCAGCAAGCTGCACCTCACCCTTCGTCTTCCCAACAGCCTCACTGACCTTTTTCTTTTTTTTTTTTTTTTTTTTTTTTTTTTTTTTTTTTTTTTTTTTTTTTTTTTTTTTTTTTTTTTTTTTGGTTGTGTTTGTTCTTGTTTTTGTTTTGAGACAAGATCTCACTATATAGTCCAGGCTAGCCCTGAACTCATTATGGACCACAAACTAGCCTTGAACACGCTGCGATTCTCTTGCCTCAGTGCCCCAAGTGCTGGGATAACAAGCATGCACCACCAAGCACAGCTAGCCTCACTAACCTTTTGTGAGCATCAAATTAGACAATATAAAACTCTTCAATAAAATATGAAACCTTTGTCAGCAGGGTTATCAATGCTGCAAAACGAATTTTGGAAGCAAAGAAGAGAAGGAGGAAAAAAGAGAAGTAAGGGCCGGGAGTTTGGCTCAGTAGCTTAAGCACCTGTCTGGCAGGCGTGAGGTTGTGAGTTTGAACCCCAGTGCCGGAGGGGAAAAAAAAAAAAAAAAAAATCTGCTTCTCCCCGGTGCCGCAAAAAAAAAAAAAAAAAAAGAGAGAGAAGTAAGCTCATTTTCACTGGAAGATAAAAGCTAGTGCAAAATGGGAAGTGCTTGACTTCTAGCTTCCATTTAGAATAGAGAAAGGTGGAAAAAACATTGTTCTCACTCCAGTGACAAGAAAAAGCCAGATAATCTATAAAATCATAATTTTTTTTTTTTTAAAAAAGCAGTACAAGCCGGGCGTGGTGGTGCACGTCTTTAATCCCAGCACTCGGGAGGCTGAGGTAGGCGGAGCGTTGTGAGTTCGAGGCCGGCTTGGGCTACAACGCGAGCGCAAGGCCGGCCTGGGCTACCTAGTGCGACCCTGCCTCAAAAAACCAGGGCCGGAGCCGGGCGTGGTGGCGCACGCCTTTAATCCCAGCACTCAGGAGGCTGAGGTAGGTGGAGCGTTGTGAGTTTGAGGCCGGCTTGGGCTACAAGGCGAGCGCAAGGCTGGCCTGAGCTACATAGTGCGACCCTGCCTCAAAAAACCAGGGCTGGGAGTTTGGCTCAGTGCCTTAAGCACCTGCCCTGGCAGGCTCGAGGTTGTGAGTTCAATCCCCGGTGCCGCAAAAAAAAAAAAAAAAAAAAAAAAAAAACCAGGGCCAGGAGTTTGGCTCAGTGGCTCAAGCGCCTGTCAGGCAGGTGCGAGGTTGTGAGTTCAATCCCCGGTGCCGCAAAAAAATAAATA
>RJWM01009608.1:0-68122 GCA_004363535.1 Dasyprocta punctata
TGACTCTATCTTCAATATCATTGAATGTCATAGTTCCTAGTAGCCTATATGGCTACAGTGGACAAATGTTTGTATGTCCCTTCAAAGTCATGTCTTTTTATAGTTTTCTGCATTTTCTCTTTCTGATTCCCTTCCATCACTCTTGCACTAGCAAACATTTCCCTTTATTAGTGACTCAAGTATAACCTCTGAAACATTTTCTGAGTGTTATTTCCTTGAACACTTTTTGCCTCTGTCCTGTAATGGCACAGTTTACTCTAACTATAGTATTTGTTCACATGTCATCAGTTTTTTGAACAGGAACTATTTGTTATATGCTCTTTTTTCCCCAGTGCTTGAACCAGTGTCTACTTCAAGGAGACACTCAGGCATTGTCTGCTGAATGAAAGAAACAAATGTTCTGTGAAATAATACCTTTTGTAGATTTTTAAAACTCTGAGAAGTGCTTAATATCTATCTTCAGAATCAGTAATCTTTTAAAAGTAGTCAGTTGAAACTTAATGTTTCTTTAAGTCTATTTCAAACTTGTGAATCTATTAATACCAGGTTATTTTCAAATATAATATTACTCATATGCATACTTCAGTATAAATTAGATAATTTAGATAAAATTATGTGCTTCTCTATGCTATATTGATTTATACATATAGAATATTCATATTAAAAATATTTCTGCACATTTTCAATTTATATCTTTTACTGTAATGATAGCTCTTTGTAAGCATACAAAAGCATGACAGCTCAAATAATGCCTTTAGATTATATGTTTTTTAACAAGTACTTTCTGAAACATGATTGTAAGTCTATATTTATCAAAATGTTTTTTCCCAACAAAACATATAAAACATTTAAGAATTATAGGTTTGATATGCTTATTTCAATTGAACAAATTTGCATGTTTAACAAATGATTCATTCATTTTTATAATTAAAAAAACTACCTCAAATACAGCTATAAAGTGACTATATTAAGGTGTAAGACAGAAAGCATAAATTTTAATTACATAGTTTATTGGTTTAATTTTATAAATGCACATGAATATATATATATAAATATATGTATAGCAATCTATGTATCAATGTCTTTTTACGTTTTTTTGTGGCCCAGTACAGAAAAAATGCAAATTTTCATAGGTATCAACTGTGAAGATTTCTGTAGCATAATCAGATTTTATTTTTAAAGTCAATCAGGGAAATAAAGTCCTGATAATTAATATTGAGAAATTTATAAATGTTAAAGGTAAAGCATTCTGCTCTCAAAAAATCATTTATATTTATAAACAATTTAGTCAATGTATTTAACCTCACCAAATCATGTTTAGAAAATAACTGTTTACTGAATTAAAATTTTAAAACATTTTCTACAGCCTATTTCTTAAATACAACTCTACAGGTATATATATATATATATATGTATCAACAGTATTGAGAAACTGGTGTGTGAGATTAAAAAGAATTAACAAGCAAGACCTATTTCCACTGCACACCAAGAAAACTAAGAAACTAATTGACTCTTTCACTGTTGAGTAGAAAGCGTGTCACATTTTCTAAAGCTCTTTGCTACACTTGATGCAGTAATCTCCATCAAGGGGCAAATTGGCTTTCCTTTTACAGATCATTACCAGCCATAATTCAGCCAATGGGACTTGAGAGAAAATACTTGTGGAATAGTCTGTGAATTCTGGCCTTAATTCGTGTCAAGATTATAAAAGATCTGGACAAAAAGTTATGAGACAAATGCTACTTTCTTATCTGTGATTCATCTTTATTTACACAGGTAGTAAAAATAATACCAACAGAAATTAATTGTGAAAAAACACTCATAAAAAACAAAGATATAACACATATTATACACTGAAATAATCTTAAAATCGTTTTTTAACAAATTTTTTTGAAGAATAACCTCATTGGTTTATATATTAGTTTGAAAATAATAATCATCATACTTAGGATACTAAATGTGATTTGTTTCCCTATGGTTACACTGGGGTTGGAACTCTGGACCTTACATATGCTGAGCAAGCTCTCTACCACTGTTCTACATTCCAAAACCTTAATGATAGTTTAAACTGGGTCTGGTGGCATGCATTTGCAACCTCAGCATGAGTTCGAACCCATACAGGTCTACATAGTACATATAAGGCTAGTTTGAACCACATAGTAAGGCTCTGTCTATTAAAAAAGTGATTTAATTTTACTTTCTGTAAAGAAAAAGTACAATGTAGATTAGACTATTGGTTAATAGTGCATTTCATTCTTAATTATTTGCACTAAAGAAATTAAATAAAAATTAAACATATTGCTTATTATCTGGATTTGATCCTTGTACTTCGTTTACATTTGGGGTGTTTGAGGTGCTGAATCAATGTGATTGGTGAAGCAAACTTCCGGATATTTCCTGGTAAGGTAGGTCATGGAGACATGATCTTGGTGTTTCTCTCCATTCTCTCACTCCTTTTAGGGTTCTATTCCCTCTGCTACTTCTTGACTGCCTTGACTAAATATCTCATTCCACCAAGCCCTTCTTCCATGATGTTTTTTTACTTAAAGGAAGCCAAACATGGACTGAATCTCCTGAAACTATAAGCTAAATTCAGCATCTTTCTATTAAACCTGGAGTGTTAGTAAAGTATCATATTGCAGAAAAAGAGCTAATACAACATGTATTAAATTATAGCCCATAAACATAGAATATTCACATGATTCTAAGTGGACATACTAAAATTAAAATTATAATAAAAATATCATTTGCCAGCGACTCTGAATTTAGTCTCTAACCTTGATGTTTTTGTGCATCAGAACAATATGTTACTTGATAGAACAGTATATATGTCCAAAAATAGTACCAATTTGATATGACCTTGATAGTATCCTTGATCATCAAAATTCATTCATATTTATATATCCATGGGATATCCTTTAATCTTTCCTTTGATCTTCTTTGCTAAAGTTGAAAATGTAGGACACTTTTCTGGCCCCTTCCCACAATATCCAAATCATAATCATTATTCAGTCCTCTTAATAAGCCCATCATCATTTACCTCAGACATTTTGATTATGTAAATTTTTTCTGACTCCAAATATTTTTCCTCTATAATATTTTCTTCTGGTACATAGACTCATTTAAAAAAAATTGTCTTATGATGTGCCCAAATTTAAAATGCTCATTTTATTCCTATTGCTATTAGATTGTCCTTATTCTGTATGTCTCTTGTCTCTCTCTGTTTGTCTCTCTCTGTCTCTGTGTCTCTTACTTTCTCATTTACTAAATTTCAATTTCCTTTCTTTTTCCCTTAACACATTAAAATTTGTCTTGTACTTCTCATATACATTTACCTTTTACTGTTCTTGAAACTAAGTGCCTAGCTCTCATCACAGCTACTGCCATATAGTCAACCATATCTCAGTTCAAGGCATTCAGGATCAGCCAATGTGACCCAATCTTCCCTCAGTTTTCACACATAGATATGACACTATGTAATTAATATCACTTTTTAATTGTCTTGTTTGTGCACATATTTAATTGATTGGTCTTATCTCTATTCTTTCTGCAAGACATATTTGGAAATATCATTTGTATAAATTCCAAGTGCAGAAACATTGGCTAATATAGAATGTTCTATAATTTTTGAATACATTCATTAATATTTAGCAAGTGCTTGTTATATATGTCCATAATATGGGCATAAAATGCTTTGAAAATTAATATGATGAAATTATATTAAAATAAAAATGCAACTTTATAGTGTGTGATCAATTATTAATTCAGATTTAATATCATTATATGAATGAAAATATCTAAAATTAAACTTTACCAAAAAGTCAAAGGGAAAAATTAGAATGTTCTCAGTGAGAACATTGTGCAATCAAATAGTCAAAATAAAGACTATTTAAAAGTTCATTAGCTGTTCTGAAGAAAGATAAGGGGAAAGTAAACATTTGGGATGACAATTGATGGTTTCATAGATAATAACAGAAAAATTGAAAAGGAATTATCCCTATAAAATCCATAAACCTAATTTTAGGAGCAGGGTTTGGCTGACTCTTTTATCAAGCTTCTGAAAGTAAAATCATTGAAGAAATCTCTGTCTTACATTTCTTCTCACTTGCTGTTTCTGGAATGAGAATAAGCAGTGAAAGAAGTTGTGGGGAAAAAACACAAACCAAAGTTTCTCCTACTAGCCAGACATTTTATCACTAATGTTCAGGTCACAGAAGTAGTTATTCCAGGTGACCTTTTATTGTAAAAATGCAAAATTTTTAAGACCAGTTTTAGCCCTTTGAAAATACAATTTTTCTGCTCTGACGTGCAAAGTGGAGAAAAATTATTAGAAATGAAAGTTTCTTTTTCTTTAAAATTCTTTTTTATTTTAAAGATAGTAAAATCCAACAAAACAAACAGAACAAAGCCAATCAAAAAAAAAAAAGCAGTAACATTGGTACAGAATTTCAAAGCAGGACACAAGGAAAATAATAGCTACCATAGTATATCTTGTTATCTTCAAAATAGTTATCTATTCCACAGGTATAGCAAAATCAAACCAAAAACAAAACAGAATAAAACCAATCAAAACAATATTGAATAAAGCAAACAATTAATCAGAATAAAGCAAAACAGTGAGAACACTATTGCACTTCAAAGACAAGATAGAAGAAAATCCCCCATATTTGCTACATTTCATACTGTCATCCTCCCAAGAGATGCTCAGACTGCAGGCCCAATGCCTGCAAAATCAACCAAACAATATAAATATTTAGTTGCTTTATGTACCTTAGTTGCTATCAACTTAGCCAGTCCTCCGAACCAGCAGGTTGCTTACGGAGAGGCCGGGGGTTTATTCTCAGCCCATGTACTGGTAGGCTCACAGGAGGTGCTGATTTTTCTCTTCCTGGAACCTGGTGCACTGCTTACCAGGAAGGCTGGCTAGTTATCTTCTTGTTGGATCCTCCCAGACCCAGCATGGTAGATTCTTGGGAGAGGTGATGTTTCTCTTCCTGTTTTTTTTAAAGTTTTGATACGGAAGTAATGTAAAATGCAGAAAGATAGTAAGACTGCTACAAAGAATTCAAACATTACAAATTTATTCTTCACTTAGTTTTAGTAAAGTCAGATTTTGCTTGTTTGCTTTTCTTTTCTTTTTCTATTCTATGTATTAAAAAAATATTCAATAGTAATTAGCAAACACCAGTTTACCCTTAAATATTTTACCTTGTTTCCTAGAGCAAACATATGTTGTATAACAAAATAATAAATGGTTGACAGAGGCTTGATTATAAGGCTATAATCTTAGATTAGGTTACTAATTGTTTATGTATTAAATTGGGGTGTAGTTCACTGTACATGGAGGTGACTTTGGGCCAAACTTCTTCACAAGTATGGAGGCAGATTTACATCCAGTTTAACTCAGTATAACAATCTTGGTCCTACACAACTAATTCAAAATTTATTTAAATTAGTTCTTACCTTCTTCCTTTAGTATGGATAAGTTACTTACTTGAAACCTAGTTTGGTTCTTTTATTGTCTATTTGTTCTCCATTTCCAATTTTTCAAAATAATTGTTGATTTAATTTTACCTTTCTTCTTGAAAGTGTAGAATATTCACATGATTCTAAAAATCTTGCAACACATATACTTCAGAAAAACTATGAAACACTATTTGATATTTAATGTAGCTTTCTATTATTTATAATTAAAAATAAATTATTCATATTTATTTACTTGAAAAGTGCATATTTGTAATGCAAGTACAATTTCTATTTTATATGATGTCTCAAATCCAATTAATATTTTAGTCTTTAATTAGTGAGTTAGGATATAGAAAGTATTAAATAAATACTAATTGAGTGAATTTCAAATAAAGATTTTCTAACCAAAAATACTGTCAATCTACTCACAGAAATTATAGTTTGCTTTGCTGAAGGAAAATATCATAAATTTGGACAAAATCCACAGGTTTTAATCATGATCATTATCTTCACATACTTCCTTTACTGTGTTTTTGTTAATTTTCTCAAATACGTATTTCAGCGTAATAAAGTTCTCTTCAGCTTTCTGTAGTGGTTAGATGCATCAACTAAGCTATTAATTTTTAAGACTATTTTAAAATTTATAAGATTTATTTTTATAACTAAAGTTTGTCTTCCTGTTTATTGTTTGTATTCTTTATTGCCTTTCTTGCCTTACTTTATCATAGATTATTAAAACACTTGTGTGGCTTCATATTTTCACTTGTACTTCTTTAATTTTCATTACTTAGTAAAATTCTAACATTATTCCCCTAGAGGATTACACTTGATACTTAAAAAATATCTTGCATTTATTTCTGCTATGGAGTAAATTTCATTTGCTCCCTTCAAATTCATATGTCTTATCCCTATCATTGAATAACACAGTACTTGGAGCTAGAGACTTTGTAAGGTCAGTAGGTTTACAAGTGGTAATTATGATGAGAGTCTTATGAAGTCCTTAGTAACCTTATAAAAATAAACTAAAGAGAATCCTCCACATTTCTGTTCCATCACAAACTGATGAAAAACAATGTGAGAACAGTATGAGATGGTGTCCAAGTATAAGGCAGGAAAAGACACCTCATCTATCCCTGACCATGACAGAACCCTGGTCTTGGATTTTTAGCTTCCAAGACCATAAGAAAATTAGTTTCTGTTTAAGTCACAAGCTATGCCATTGAGTTATAACAACTTACACTGATCAATACAATGTCAGGAGGACCAAGAGAAGTCAGAATCATTAAAGAATTTTTATTAGGGACGAAAGGTTCCTTCATGACCAACATAGTATACATATTGCTTCTTGGCTCTTGTATTATGCATCACATTGATTTCATATTTCAGTTTCTCACAAGAATGCATGTGTGTAAACACACAAGCACACTCATGCACATAGAACCATGTTACTTAATGGCATTGGCACATTCTTTAAAATGTGTACTTAGGAAATTCTGTCATGGGGCAAGCAGTTGAATGTCTACTTAAACACTACTCAGTGTCAGTCACTCAATATGGTTTCATGATAAAACCAGTTGTGATAAGCACAAGATATATATTGATGTTTTTGGCATAGTTGAATATACTGCTTTATGGCAAACTTTTTCAATTAGTAGAAGTACACTTTAAAACTATAATTTAAAAAGCGAATTATAGTATATACATACACAGTGACAGTTTTATGTTCTGTACATAATTTCATGTGCTCTCTTCTTGAATGGCTAGCTGCACAGTAGAATTTTTATACCACAAATACATAGCACTATGACAATAATAGCACTATGATAGCACTATGATAGTAGGATGGTGGTGATATCTCCTACTAGGGAGTAGGAATTTCTTATTTTTATTATAATGTATTGAGATTATCATTGATAAATGTGTTGATTTTATTTCACTTTACTTCCAATCCTTAGGCTAACACAACATACTTTTCAGCTTCCTACATATTTTCCTAAACTTATACACCATTTTTCATGTTAGAATAAAGACAAGGTTCTCAGTCCTATGTCATCTCTCATCTTGTCTGTGACTTAGCCTCCTAAGTAGGCTAAACATATATTCATATGTTGATAGGTATTTTTCCCCACTAATCCCAATATATTTATTTTACATAATTGGATAGAAAGGCAAAAAGAAAAATGAAAAGTCATATTATTTCAGTTTTTTGCACAAAGTCACATAAACAGTAGAGAGAAAAAAGCAGAATACATAAACACATCATTTGAGAGCAAGCACCATCTATCTTTCCTAACCACCATGTTTTAAAAACATTTAGTTATTGGTTTTAGATTTAAAAAATCATTATAGGACTTCAAAACTAGATGATAAGAAATTGCAATGGCTACAAAAATGTCTCATTTTCTTCAAAATAGCTGTTCATAACATTTCACATAATAAAATCAATTCTTGTAAACTCTTAAGGAGAAATTCTAGGCGTGTATAAGCCTACTTATGTACATCTATCCTTTCTGAATTAGACAGAAAAACAAAACCATAAAATATAAGAAAAATGAGAAACAAAAGAGACAAATAAATAGCAATGACAAAAACCCCAAAACAACAACAATATAGACTTTCAAAAAATGGTAGGAAGATAACAAAAGTTGTTATTTTGAAGTTATCTTCAAAAGAGTTACTCAGATTACCAGATATATACATGCAAAATTGACCTAATCCTATGATTGTTAACTGATTTGTTCCAAGTCCTATAATGCTTTTATTCTTTGTTTTGATTAGTTTTAGCCTGTTTTCTATTATTTGATTTCAATATCTGTGAGGGCATGGACAGCTATTTCGAAAAGAACAAGAGACATTATGGTAGCCATTGTTGATTTCCTATTGTCTGGTTTTGAAGGCCCATCATGTCTTCATTCTCTTGTTTTGATTGGTTTTATACTATTTTGTTTTGTTTGAATTTATTGTATGTGAAGGTATGGAGAATGATTTTGAGGAAAACAAGAGACATTATGGTAGCCACTGTTGATTTTCTGTTGTCTTGTTTTTTTCCCCAGCACATTGCGTATTATTATATTCACAGAAATTATTTAGGATGAAAAATACAGACATGAAACATTATCCAAAAAATTATTGGCACAAAACTTTTGCCTCAGTGAATCAAGAGAAACCAGCTATATCACTATCTTTTGTTGTTATGATTGGTCTATTGTTTTCAAATAAACATTTTGCATTAAAAATGAAATCTGAAGATGACCCTGAGTAAAACTACTTTTCACTCAAAATTCTTTTTAACTGTCTTAACTAATTTTTTATATACATAGATTTTGTTTCCATTCATCACACACATGCAACAATGTGATGGTTACGTATGTGCGACTTATTTAGTTCATTGAGAAGTATATTTTCAGCACTCCTCCATTTAAGAATGAAAATGTCTAGTTTATCATTCTCTATAGCTGAGTAGTATTCCATTATACAGAAATACCACATCTTTTTTGTCCATTCCTCATTCGAGGGACATTTAGGTTGTTTCTAAAACCTAGCTACTATGAATTGGGCAGCTATGAATATAGGTGCACATATATCGCTGTTATAGGAAGCTTTTAATTCTTTCAGGAAGATTCCCTGAAGGGGAATACTTGGGACCTCCAATCCTAGCTTTGGGAGGAATCTCCACACTGACTTCCACAGTGGTTGCACCAGCCTGAATTCCCACCAACAGCAGAAAAGTGTTCCTTTTTGCCCAAACCCCTCCAGCATTTGGTGTTGGTTGACTTCTTAATACTAGCCATTCTTTCTGGGGTGAGGTGGAATCTTAGTGTTACCTTCATTTGCATCTCTCAAATGGCCAGTGCTGTTGAACCTTTCCTCATGTATTTATCTGCTGTTTGCACTTCTTCATCTGAAAAGTGTGTGTACATCTCAGATGCCCATCTGAGATGTTGTCTTGTTTTGAAGTACTATGTTGCTTACATTGTTCTGTTCTGTTCTGATCTGCTTTGTTCTGTTTTGTTTGGTTTTGTTTTGCTTTATTGTCTTTAAAATAATAAAAAAAGAAAAGATAGATTAAAAAATTCAAGATAATGTTAAATTTATGTAAAAACAATATATTTTTAAAAACATTTTCATTCTGAGATGTTTTAGACTGTCATGATTTTCTGCATAAGACTGTGTCACTGGATTCTGTTTAGAATTCAAACATCAAACCTTTCTTGTAATTGAAGATTCTAAATTTAATATAAAGTTTATTCCTTGAGCTAGTATTTCAGATATGCATTCATTCTTCAAAATGTTTCTCTTTTCCAGGAGTATTTTATATGTTGAAATAATAATATGAACTAACAAATTAAATATAAATAAAAATACCATGAGTATTAAATATTTTTAAATATTAAGTAAAAAGTAATGTCTACATACTGAAGACTACTGTAGACATACTGAAGTCTATATAATAGAAAATTGAAAGAGTTAACCAACTTAAGTTACTTTAAAGTTATATTAAATAATGTTTCATAGGCATAAAAGTACAGGGAATGAAATGAAATCAAAATTTTATTTTATTTTATTTTATTTATTTATTTTTTTGCGGCACCGGGGATTGAACTCACAGCCTCGCGCCTGCCAGGGCAGGCGCTTAAGCCACTGAGCCAAACTGCCAGCCCTGGTTTTTTGAGGCAGGGTCGCACTATGTAGCTCAGGCCGGCCTTGCGCCGCGTTGTAGCCCAAGCCGGCCTCGAACTCACAATGCTCCGCCTACCTCAGCCTCCTGAGTGCTGGGATTAAAGGCGTGTGCCACCACTTTTATAAATTCAGGGAGAAAATATTGATAGGTTGCTTAAAATAGCTTTTCCTCAACACATAAGGGCTTGTTACCTCTGTTACTAATTAAGATTAATAGTAGAGTCTTGTGCATCAAGCTGACTATCTCAGGGTTTGTCCTTGCCCTAAATTTGGACAACCAGCTGTTTAGTATATGACTAAAGCAAATAATGTTTGCAAGACTCTAATTTGTCTAATTAACTGTACTGGAAAGTATAGCCTTATTATCAAAAATCAGTGTGATTTAATGATATATGTACACACATATATATTTCTGTAATATATGGACATTGTTTATAATATAATGCATAATTATGCCTATGTTTGTTATATAGGTATGCATGTAATTTATAGAAATGCTAACCACTATCAAAGTAATAATGTATTTATTGCTTACTCATGGATTTTGTGGCGGAAGTGAGTAGCTTGTGTGTCACAGAAGTCTTTCACTTTCAGTAAATAGATGTTCAATATTTGACTATCTGGAAGAAACATATTTTAAGAGACAACCAGTCATAACTCCAGTTGTTTCAAAGATTGCTTCAGAGTAGACTAAGTGTTGGGTGGCAGACACTGCTTTGTTACACATGAGTACAAGATCTTGAGTTTCAAGGCCCAAATGTAACAAGCAGCAAAGTAAAGAAATGGAAAGAATTCAGATTTGTGAATTCTGTGGCTGAATCAGTTAAATCTTAAGCACTCTCTTTGCAGATTTCCCTCTATAGATGATAGACTTCTATCAATTAAGCTACTATTACATTAGTTTATTTTTCCCATTGGAAAGTGAATGAAATGACAATCTTAACTATAAAATTAAGTTTATAGATTCCCTAGTAAAATTGCTCAAATACTATAAATATATTAATGAAATTCTTTATGATTAGTGACTTAAATTATATAACAGAAGAATTCATTACCAGGAAAGGGTCTAAGAACTACATAAACAGCCTATGGTTTTGGAACAATGGAAGGAAAAGATGGTTTGACTACAGAAAATATATATGTAAAGTTATTAAAGAGAGCCAACTATAATGTGGTAATAGGAGGAAAACAAAATAGGAAGACTTCAGTTGTGAGTGCTATTTATTTAAGAAACATCAGGATGTGCACATCTATGTACTGGGTAAATTTCAATGAACATAATTTTAATTGAATAGCAGGCCCCCAAAAAAGTAAAAGTAAAAAGGAGACCCTGTGACTTCAATACAGATGCAACAGGAAACCAGAATGATAGGAAAAAAAAGGTTAAAAATAGGCAAAAAGCAAGGGGTTTTATTTGACATTTACATATCAAAACATATTGATGCTTGTCAAGTTGTGAAAAGAAGCAGCACTATTGTTAGAGCCTTTCCTAAATGTAGGACTGATGCTTAGTATATCACATAATGGAATAGAAAGTGTCTATGGCACCAACTATAACTCTTTAGAAATGAAAATATCGTGATGATTAAAGATATGCAATTTAGAAAGCACATATTATTCTTAAAACCTGAAAAATCAATAGCATAAAAGTTAAATTGACAGCAAAATTAATTTTATATAATGCTATAAATATGAAAGTGCAGATATCTTTCTGATAAACTGATTTTATTTCTTTGGATGTATATCCAGTAGTGGAGTATCTGGATCATGCAATAATTCAGTTTTAAATTTCCTGAAGAACCTCCATACTACTTTCTATAAGATGGTGCAAATTTACATTCCCACTAACAGTGCATAAAAGTTGTCTATTATTCATTTCCTCATAAGTATTAGTCATTTTTTCTATTTTTAATAAAGCCAATCAAAGTCACAGTCAGATTCAACTTATTCCTCAATAAGTTATAGTGTTCTATTACACAGAGGTTGATTATTGTTAAGAACATTGTATTTCATAATTCAAAATAACTTGAAGGGAGGCTTTTGAATATTCTCTGAATAACAAAAAAAATGACAAATGTTTGAAATAATGGATAACCAAAGAATCTGAAGTGAGCAATTCACAATTTACAAAAGTACTAAATTATGATACTGTGCCCCAGGACGATTAATTATTATTTTTAGATTAAAAACTAAGCTATTTCTTTCAGAATGAGTTGTTTAGGGAGAAAATTTAAGAGAAATTTAGAATAATAAGTTATATTAAAGGAACTGTTAACTGAAAATTCTCATGTATAAAGAAAAGCAAATGCTTTTTGGAGGAAAACACCATCAACACAGACCCATTAATATACCAAAGGTTAATATCAGTCACTGACCAGTATAAAATCAAAACTAAAGAAAAAATTGCTATACACACTATCGGAGATGATATAATCTATATTTGTCAAATTCTCCTTGCTGGAACAAAATATCTGCTACCTGCAATTCAAAGGAGGAGAGATTTATTTTGCCTCACAGTTTCTGTGGATTCTGTCCATGGTTGGCCGGCTCCAGGTTAGCATGATATGGAGAAAGCGCATGCTGGAGGAAATTTGCTCACCTCATGGCAGCCAGGAAGCCGAGAGAGACAGACAGACAGAGAGAGAGAGACAGAGACAGATACAGATAGAAAGAGACAGAGAGAGACAGAATGACAGTGAGACAGATCAAAAGTGAGAAAAAGAGTGAATCAGGGGTAAGGATACATCTGTGTTGTGACCCTAGTCACCCACATGCAACTAGGTCTCAGCTCCTAAAAGCACATTGAGCTACTGAATTCATCAAAAGATGGACCTAGTGATTAGAGTAGTGTCCCAATGATTTAATCACCTTCCAAACACATGAAATTTTTGGAGCCATTATAACCTAAAACATACTATAACTTTTACAAGGAAGTCAAACAATTAGGAAGAATGGACATGAATTTAACACATTATTTGTTTATATTGCTGATTCAGTTGTTCACTGGTCACAGAAACCACACCAAAACTTATATTTAAGTTTTTTTCCTGCATAAATCTTCCTTCAAGAATGAACACAGACAGGTGTTCTGTTTCCTGCAGCACCAGTGGGACTGGAATGTTCAAGATGCCCTCCTCCTTTATTATTGAAAGACTCAAGAGGGATGGCTGAAACATCAGGGGATTGTGTTTTTCTTCATGTGAATTTCCAGCAGGGTTACTGAACATGTACGTTCATAAGAGAATACAGGCTATAAATCTCAGTGTGCAAGTAGCTATCAAGATCCTGCTTGTGTCACGTTTGCTAATGCCACTTTGGTCATACAATCAAATTATGCTCTTATCAGAACAGCATATTCATTGAATTTTGTGTTCATTAACTTGTAACTTATTCATTTACTAAATTATAAATTTTGTAATATATATTCTAACAGAGATAATAAAGGTACTACAAAAAAACTAACATCACCTTTCAGTAAAAAATGTAATTCACTGCAGAATTAGATACTATTGATTTAAATTTCAATCCTTACTACCTCACACAAAATCACTGTTTTCTTGGGTAATTTGCATTCACTTTTTCTATTTAATTTCTAACTCTGTAATGGAAACATAATATGTACAATATAATTGTAGTGCTAGTAAATAATATAATCAGATGTTGAGAAAAACTAGCAAATCTCATAGATAACAAGCTTATTATTAGAAAAATAAAGAAAAGCAGTATCTAAGGTAAAATCTTTCAGAATGTAAACATTTTTAAATTTTTTCTGAAGATTTCATAAAACCTAACTACCCTGCACTCAAAACACAAATGAACAAATCCAGATATGCTATATATTTAGCTTATGATTTTTCTTAACTGAAATTAAAATCCTACTTCATTGATATTAGACATACAACATTGTAATGGAACACTAAGTTTTTTTTTTCTATACCTATATGTCATTGCTGAAGAGTGAGAATTGGAAAACACACATTAATAAAAGAATAAAGTATATACTATTTGACTATATTCATATTGGCCCATATTTTCTAGACACTTTGTTGCTCAAGATTTTTAATAATTCCTCAAATTCACATTTAATAATTTTATTTATGGTTGTGTAGTTGTTTGTTTATTGTATTCACTACTGAGTTTGGATGTTAAAAACATTTATAGGCACTTGAATTTATAATAAAATAAACTAAATTATGCACTGTTTATTTTACACTTTATGGACATATTTTGCAACTTGTTTGCTGTGGCTGTCCTTTTTTTCTCATTCCTCTGCCAAGTGGCCTAAAATTCAAATAAACAAACATAATGCAAATTTACAACTTTGCTCAAATACGTCAAAAATGCATTTTGGAAATAAAAAGATTGAACCAGGTGGTGAGTGGGTACAGGAATAATTTCTCCATTCACATGCAGTATAAATAGAGTTTGAAAAGAGTTATGATTTTTAAAATTCAGTTGGTCCCATCCACCAATTTTATTTTAGACATGGAGACCATATGCAAAATTTAAAAAATTTTATATGTAGCAATTTAAGAATGGAATCATGGTAACATTATTCGCATTGATAGAGTATATGATCATGGTAGGTTCATGAAAATCCAGTAGGTCTCTGCTTTGTTGTAAACTATTTCATCTCATAGATTTATCACACCTAAAATTCTATGAATCATGTACAATGATCTTTTGATTTCAGTATTATAATTCAAGAAAGTAGGACATAGAAGAATTAAAAGATATCTTCATACAGAAATCTATACTAATTGAATAGGATGGTGGAAATAAAACTAGTAGTAATATGCCAAGTAGGAGAATTCAAAATGTTGCTTTTCTCTAGTTGGTAAATACATTTATAGCATAAGTCTAATCAGTAAAGTAAGTAAACTATGTTGATGTAAACAGAAGATAAACTGTAACAAAGAGTGATAGCAAGGTCTCTGCTGTAAAGCTGTGACTCCTGTCTCCTGTGTTGTAAGAATACTATTCAGAAGCACTTAACCAGCCATACTACATCTGATGTGATGGATCGAGAAAGGTGCCTATGTGTAGCAAGATACATAGGGGCAGAGAGGATGATGTGATATCAGAAGACCTAGAAAACAATGAAAAACAAAACAATGGTCACTAGATTATTTCATAACAACCAAGTAGGAGATTGGAGCAATCTTTATAAAATGGTTTCAAATGTAAGGGAAGCCAAAATTGAGTAAAAAGGAATACTTGCCATGCCCGGATGAGATGGTAAACAAAAAAGCAAATCTGATAATATATTTGTGTATATTGAAGTGAAGTAAATAACAAGTAAATACAACATTCTCAAAAGAAGGTTTAGTAGTACCCTAGCCAAATGTATTCTAAAGAATTTTGTGAAAATGACTAAGTTATGAATGCCTCCTACCCAATGTTTTTAGTTTTCACAGTAGATTGACTATATCAGGTATAAAGATGCTGCAGAAATTTCACCACTGGTATTAACTATACAAAAATAAACTATTGTAAAGAAATGTAGGGAGACTACTCAGTTTAATTATTAGATAAACAAGTTACATATACGTAGAACAAGCTTTTGCAAAATCGTAACACTATTAATATAGACTGGACAGCTAGTATTCAAAGTACTATGGGTAAAATGACAAATGATTTAGAAACAATTTGAGTAAGAAATTTTAGCAAAGCAAAACAAATACTAGCACTTTAATTGTTGAAAGTGACTGGTCAGTTTGTGTCTAAATTTTAGGAATTTTAAAATATTTCATGTGATAATAATTTAAATAATTTTTGACCAATTCTTAGACCCTAGGAACATGCAGAGAAAATTAACAACATATGTAAAACAATTTCATTGTGGCACAACAACAATGTAGCATTCTAAGACAAACCTCAAGAAAAGAGCAAAATGCAGAGAAATGAATTCATTATTTGAGGACTTTTGAACTTATGGAGGTGACCATCAATATAGGGCCACCTGAAATGTTGAGAACTAAGGATTGTTTTCAAAATAATGAGGAAATGGGAAAATGTAGGAATAGAATATTATACGTGTCAAATGCACCCTCGAAAATCATACTGAAATAAAGACATTTCTGGAAAAACAAAAGCAGACATTTTGTTACATACAGGGCTGAACAAAAGAGAACAGTGAAGATACTCTATAGAGAAAAGATCCTGATTCAATCTGCAAGGTAGTAGATAGGCAGAAAGGAATGAGTAGAGCAAATATGAAAACCAGATAGTGTCAGTAAATACAGTACAAAACCAGTAATATCTTCCATGGTTTAAATAGTATTTGATATGGGTATGGTCCTGTGGTCCCACCAAGTCTCATGTAATAATCACCACATGAATGCAGCTGAGTCTAGCGTTTGTGATTGCTTTGCTGTCTGCCTCTGGGACTGGTGATGTGAGTGCTGCACCCACCCAGTGGTGGAGCCAACATACAGTGTAAGGGCAAGAATATGGTGTGTTTTCCTGCTCTCTTGCACTTCATGCCTTGCTGTTTGGTAGCCAGCATGAATGGCTACCCTACCACGCTGCCCTTTCTTGCAGCCAGCTAAATATGGACTGAAACCTCCAAGAACTATAAGAAATAAATCTTTCCTTCCCTAATTTTGGAGGTCAGATATTCTGTCTCATCTATGAGATAAAGTAACTAAGACAGAATTTGGTACCAGCAGAGTAGGATTGTTGCTGTGACTATTCCTGATCATGTGGTTCAAAAGCCTTTGGAAATGGCTTGTGGGAAGAGTTTGGAAAGGTTTGAAGATGTTGCCTGAATGAGTGGCACTGGAACAGCTTAGGCTGTTCTGTAGGGGAGATTCTGGTCAGAGCTCAGGAGACCAGAAGGCAGACAGAGAGTCTGCCAATAAAGACCAGACTTGGGAGGTTTCTGCTGGGAAGAGAGCCGCACTGGTTTTTGGACTCCATATGATGTGTGTCATGACTTGGCAGAAAGTTTGTTTGCATTTTGCTTATGTCCAGAGACTGCCTGAAACTGAGATCAAGGGTGATGGACTGATTAATCTGGCAAAAGAAATTTCAAGGCAGTCAAGTGTTGAGGCCATGGTGTGGCTATTGCTGGGAGATTTTAGTCAGATTTATGCTGGGAATCAAGAGAAAGGACTCCAGCAGGATGATTTAAAAAGTTGTGAGCTTGATAAGGAAGCTGTGAACTATACAGCAGAGCTGAGACCTCAATTGCTGAGAATGAACAGAGAAATAAAAAAGATGGCCTGGGGCCATCCCAGAAAACAGTGTATCTCCACTTTTTGCAGCCTCAAGCCAGCAAAGATGAAAGAGTTTGCTCGGTGGAAAAAGCTGCCGAGTGCCATGTTCCAAAATGGTGATGGAGACCACAGGAGACTTCAAAATGGCAGTGGCCACACCAGATTCCAGAGTGGCGGCAGCATAGAGAGCCTGTTCCTCACAATCAGGTTCAGAGAGCTCAGTGATCTAGGCACTCAACCCCTGCAGCCAAGAGCGAGGAAAGCCTGGCTACTGGTCCAGCTGGAAGTAGACCTTGGTGGTATCCATGCCATGTTGATTTTAAGTGCAAGGAAATGGTGCAGCTTTCACCCCAACTGCAGAGGGAAATATGTAAAGATTCAAGAGTGAAGCCAAGGGTTCAATGGAAAACCCAGATGTTTGGAAAATCCAGGAATGTGGATTGTCCAAGGGAAGCTACAAATCCAAGCAGAGTGGGCCTAAGAGAGAGGCTATGAAAGTTAAAACCTCTGTAAGTGCTATGGGGGTGGAGTTACTCGAGCCTTTTAGAACTTACATTCAGGTTGCTTCAGATGCTGAGCCAAGAACTACAGGACTTAATGTTTGTCCTGATGAATTTTGGACTTGCTTTGGTTCCAAAACTTTGTATTCCCCTGTGTGTAACTTTTGGAATGGTAATGTTTGTCTTGTGCCTTTGCATTTTGAAAGTGTTTAACTTGTTTTCATTTGTACAGGGTGTTACAGTTAAGAATTTGCCATAGATCTCAGAGGAGATTTGGGACTTGAACTTTTCAGCCATGCTAAAACTCTTAGGACTGTGGCAAATCTTGGAAATGGACTAAATGTCTTTTGTATAATGGATATACATTAGTCCTTGGGGGGCCAGGAGTGGAATGTTATAGGTATGGTCCTGTGGCCCCTCTAAGTCTCATGTAATCATGACACGGACGTGGCTGAGTCTAGCATTCATGATTGGTTTGTTGTCTGGCACTGGAAATAGTAATGTGAGTGTTGCACCCACCTACAGGTGTAAGGGTGGACAGAGGCATGCTTTTCCTCTGTCTTGCCTGTTTGCACCTTGCCATTTGGGAGCACCCATGAATGACTGCCCTGCCACCTTGCCCTGCCTTGCAGCCAGCTGAATATGAACTGAAACCTCTAAGAACTGTAAGAAATAAACCTTTCCTCCCCTAATTTTGGGTGTCTGATATTCTGTCTCAACAATGAGAAAAAAGTAACTAAGACAATATTGTATTGAATTACCTGAAATATGTTTTATAAGAAAATATTCAAATGTTATGTGTATCACATCCTGAATTTAACTCAACAATTCTAAGAATTTAAATTAATGTTATTGGAAAGCCATACATGCGTAGTGTGATCTTAATGATAGACAACAAAAATATGTTAAATATGATGTGAAAAAAAAGAAGAAAAGCAAAGACAAAAAGAAAGAGAAACTATTATGGTAGATTTAAATATATTAAAAACTTCTTAAATGTGAATCATGAATTGCTCCTTTGATAAAGCAGGGTTAAACCAATTGTAAGTTGTTCACATGTAGCATATTTATATTTTAAGAAAAGAAAATATTTTTGACAAAATGTAACTAAAAATTTATTTGTATTTTTGTTCAAAAACTCTCTGCCTATCCCTGTCTTCAAGATTTCTATCTACTTTGTTTTGCAGTAAATTTTGTGTTTCTTTCTTAAAGCTTACACAATGGAGTACTACTCAACTACAAAGAAGGATAAACCAGAGACTTTTAGAGTTAAATGAATACAACCAGAGACCATACTCATAAGTGAAAGAAATCAGACTCACATGTGTAAACACCATATAGTCTCATTGGTGTAAGAAACTGAAACTAAATAAGACCCAAAAGTTACGATAGATATAGTGAAAGGGGAAGATACTTTTCAAAGGGAAATCATACTGTTTGATTGATTTTGCATGCCTGTATCTGATAACAGGAGCAAATGTTTTGAAGATAACATGTAGTATAATACCCATCGTTAAATTCCTATCATCTTGTTTTGAAATTCTGTGTTACTCTTGTTTTTGTTGTTGTTGTTGCTGATATTGTTTTTTTTTAATTTGTTTGTTTGATTGTTTTTTGACTGTTTTATGCTTTTTTCCACTTCAAAATAAAAAAAAATTGTAACTAATATCACAAAAAGTGAGATTAACTTAAAATCATGGTTAGAAAAAATGATGTACACAGAAAGGCAGGTCATTGCAAATATAGCAGTTGTAAATTAGTTAGCATTTAATAATATAACCTCAAATAGATTTAACACAATGAAGTATATGACTTCAAATGCAAAATGACAAATACATCATCATTCTAGGATATTTTTTACATTTTTTTCTTGGTAATGGATGGATTATATAAAGAAAAATAAGGTATATATGTATATCTAAGAAAACTAAATTATTTAAATGAATGAGCATATTCAAAATAATTAAATTATATATTAGAGAGTTTTTTCAGCACACATTAAGCAATCAAAATTGAAATGTTTTATACCATAAAATGTCAAAAATAGTAATGAACCAAGCATGGTGGCACATACCTATAAGTCCAGCACTTGAGAGGCTGAGGCAGGAGAATCACTGTGATCTTAAGGCAGCCTGGGCTACAAAGTGAGTTCAAAGTCAGCCTGAACTGTATATTTAGATGCTGTCTCAAAAAGATACACATACACACACACAAAGACAAAAATTGTAATGATATTAAAAATTTATATATTATACTTTGTGTTGATAGGTGGTATTAGGAAGAAACTATTATCAAGAAATGATAAGTGGAAAAATATCTTACATAATAGACCAACAGAATTGCTATAAAATTATAAAGTATTTGAGTTGTATTGTAATAAATTTAATGAATATCAAAACATATCTCTCACAATTAAAACTGTGGTTAGATGTAAAATTAAGTCCTAAAGGTTTACATTGGAAAAAAAAAACAAAATTCAATGAACTATGTATCAATTACAAAAAAATAAGAAAGACAAGTGACCCAAAGGATATAGAATGCAAAGTAAGTAGCTGAAGCTAAAACAGTAAAAGTATAATTATTTATTTATTTATTTTTACTTTTATTTATTTATTTTTTTTTTTGCGGCACCAGGAATCAAACTCACAGCCTCACACCTGCCAGACAAGCACTTAAGCCACTGAGCCAAACTCCCAGCCCTAGTTTTTTGAGGCAGGGTCACACTATGTAGCTCAGGCTGGCCTTGCACTTGCGTTGTAACCCAGGCTGGCCTTGATCTCACAACGCTCCACCTACCTCAGCCTCCTGAGTGCTGGGATTAAAGGCGTGCACCACCATGCCCGGCTGGAAGGTATAATAATTTAAAATCATTCATGCAAGCAAAATTTTTTTGCATTGCACAAAATAATGAATAAATCATTGTCAAGCTAGACATCGTCAGTGGTAAACAAAACCTGTATCAAGTGTGAATTGCTTTTATTCTTTTATAGGCTAACATAAAGGTAATGTTAGAAAGTCATTCTTGGTCTAGTATTTTGAGGTTCATTCAAGCTGATCTAAAGAAATGGAATTTTTCTGTAGATTTTTGAGAAAAAGAACATCCAGGAAGCTTATTGAAACTACCATCAGAAGAGGAGAAATTCAGAATTATTAAAATGCACTGAATGAAAGACTTTGTAAAGAGCCGAATATTGGAGTTGAGGATAAGGATCTGTGAACCAAAACTTAAATCTTTGAATCTTATTTGCAGAATGTCTCAACGATCATTACTTTGGAAGGCTATTTGGGATGAGGAGAAAGAGAAAGGCACACATAGGACATTGCTGCAGATGACTCCATTATGGGACAAGAACTAGAGTATACACAGCCACTCAAGTGGACAAAGTTTACCTCTAAATATGTTCAAGTTGCTCAAATTCTCTAAATTACTGGTCTTAAGATTCTGAGAGTGATTATAATGTGGCTTTGCACTGCAAATCTGGATGAGAAGGGATTCTTTGTTACCTGAATATATTTGGTTCCTGATCATCAAATAACAAACAGTAAAAATACAAAATATGATGGCCACAATGGTAGTCAGTAAAACTACCCAGTAACATGCTTGGTGGTGGTATTAGAATAGTAGTAGTAGTAGTAGTGATGGTAGCAATTGTAGTAAAAAAGATGGTGAGAGAATTTGAGGAATTACTAAACTTAATACAATAAGCAACAGAAGAAACTTTGAAAGAAAATAAAAATAAATTCTCTCAGGAATAGAACGTGGTAATGATGTCTCACAGAAGAATGAAATGAACTAATTTATCAAATTAACTGCCCATGTGTGAGAACATAAGCCTAGGAACCATAGTTGATTTTGAAATGATGGATTTAATACAACTTTAATAGCCAATATAAAACAGTTTACTGCATGAGGAGAAAAAGTAGGACTAGAAGTTAAAAATTAATCTTTCATTTTTGATTTCCATAATAGTATCATTATCAATAACAGAAACAAATACAAAGAATAGAATTTTTTTTTGAGGGAAGTGTGATGAGATTGGCTTAGGACATACATTTAATTTGGAAGATCATCTATTTAAAACACTTTAATTAATTTTAATATTTATTACTGAAATTTGGGAGAGCAGTCTGGACTCCATATTGTGAAGGCCCAGTGTACTAGTCAGTTTTTGTTGAGGATTAGCATTATAAGTTTGCTATAATGTCACTTTAAAACTACAAACATTAATTCTCACAGGTATAAAAGTTTGAAGTTGAAAGTAAAGATATGATTGAATGTATCCTACCTCTGTAATCTCTTGCGTAGGGCACCTCCTTGCCTTTGCCAGTTTCCAGACTCCCAGGTTTTTCTTGTCTTGTGGCCAATAGTTGTATCTCTACTTGGGTTTTTCATTTCACATGGTCATCTTAAAGTACTTGTATATGGTATTGTTTTATTCTTCTAAGATATCAGTTGTATTGAATTTATGCTCACTCTACTTAAGTATGAATTCATTTTAACTAACTCTACCCACAATGAACTTATTCCCAACACATTCATTTTATGAGTCACTGGGGATTAGAGTTCAGCATAATGTTTTGATAGGCATAATTCAACTGAAAGCAACTTTGTTCTAGGTGAGGCATCGAAAATCAACACAAGGAACAGCTATGCTCTTTGAGCAGGTAACTTAAGTGTCTCTTTTCTTTTTCCTTCTTTGGAATAGCAACATTTAATTTTATTTCTTTGTGTCTTTTATTCTTGACTTAAATGCTTGTTGAGAACCAACTAAATCAAGTTAGATATTTAGCAAAGAATCTCGCGGTGAGACTCTAGATTAGATCTGTTACCTAAAGCTAAGAGTTTAGTGACTTTGGAAAGTAGATTTTTATCTTTGAGTACTTGCGTGCTAGAGTTGCATCTCCCAACATGAACAGTCTCAGAATTTCTCAAATTTTGATTTCATTTGTTTCTATCTAGCCAAAGAATTTTTCAGTTTATCTCTTTGTTACAGTAGCATGTTAAATGCAGACTACATCACCAATGAAAATTAGGTTCACAAGTTCACTTGATATATAACTTGCTTCCACTTCACTGTTTTTGGCAGTGTTATCCAATGATTCCTTATGATATAATGTTTTCCCATTTTTCTGTAACTACAAAATTGTGCTTTCCAGCAGCTTGCTTGCTTTCTTTCTTTCTTTCTTTCTTTCTTTCTTTCTTTCTCTCTTTCTCTTTCTTTCTTTCTTTCTTTCTTTCTTTCTTTCTTTCTTTCTTTCTTTCTTTCTTTCTTTCTGTGTGTATGTCTGTCTGTTTTTTAGTTATCTTGTGGTGAAATAAGAAAAAACTGGTAGTTTATAAGAAAATCTTTTATTTTTTAATTTTAGTTTATTTTTGCTACATGTTGACTAAAGTTAGTTGTGATTCTGCTGGTGTGTCTTTCTGGTAAAAGATCATTCTGGGCCAGGGATATGGCTCAGCAGCACAGTGCCTGACTGGCAAGTATGATACCCTGAGTTCGATTCCTGGTACCAAACAACAACAAAAAAAGATCATCTTGAATTTTGACCTACTATGTTAGAAAAGCAATAGAGTAGAGATATTGGTGGTATGCTGGCAATTTTTTCCCTAGACATAAAAATGATCATATTTACACATATGCACTAACCAAACAAGTTGCATTTGCACTGAGTTAATGTGATACTAAACACTCATCACATAGAAGAACAGCAACAATTTGAAAATGTAAGTAAAAGATAATAATCTTTTTATATGGTAGTCAGTGGATTGTCAGGAATGATTACAAATTATAGCATAGTTAAGCCAATTGTGGGCTTAATGTTAAACAAAGTTTGAGAAATCAGAAAAATAATTTCTTCTTAAGATATTCGGATGAAAAGAGAAAACTAATCTAAGAATATGGTAGAGTGACAGGCATATGTATTTAAAAATATTTCTGTTTTGATTGTATTAATAAAATTGTGTACTCAGAGATTGATTAAGGATGGGGTTATCACTCATTTTACTCAGTAAAAATATATATAAGTACTGGATAAATTATTCATAAGAAGGTTGCTTATTCAAGTGAAAAATTAAAACTGATATCCTAGGTTGTTTCTATAAATTAAGCAACAATGAAATCTACCAAGTATTAAATACGAAAAATTATTAAAATTTAGATTAATCACTTGTCATGGTTTGTGTTTTGATGTTTCATCAAAGTCTCATGTAGTCATAGGTGGGACTTTTTCAGAAGTGGTTAGATCTAGAGTGTGAATTGCTGGAATTGATTCATGGTTCAATGCTAGACTCAAGGGCTCTAGGATTGAGGGTGTCAGTGATACCCATCCTAAGTAACTTGAATAAGACAAAAGCACTGTTAAGGTCCCTGGTTGTTTTTGCTGCCTTGTGGGTGCCATGAACTCTTCTCCTCTACAACATCCTCCTGCCCTATGCATTAGGCAAAAGAAGAGACAAGGAAAATCATTATACAGTGATAAATGAGTCAGTTCAAAAAAATAATGTAATAATTTTAGGTATATATACACCCAATATCTAATCACCTAGATATACAGTACATACTAATAGAGCTAAAAGAAAAGACAGACTGCTAAAGAATAATTATGGGTTTTCATCACGCTATTACAGCAATGACTGGATTATTCAAACAAACAAAATTATTAGGACAATACAGGATTCAATCTGATGTACATATTCAGAAGATTTCATCTAACAGCAATAAGCAGTCTTTCAAATTATACATAGAGCATACTGTAGAATAGACCATATGTTAAGGAAGGAAACAGTTTGAATAAACTGAAGATTTAAAAAAATAGTTTCTTTCTGACTGAAAAGACATACACCAGGTATTAGCAACAGGAGAAAAATTTATATCACAAATATTAATTAAAGTGACACTTCCATGAAAAACAAAGAGTTAATAACCAGGTTGAAAGGGAAATGTAAAATGAAATATGTGACAAACAAAAATCAAGCATGACATATGGAAACATACCGGGTACAGCAAATGCAGTTGTAGGCTGGCAGATTATATCAGTAATTATTTATAGTTAAAGAAGAAATTGCACATAAGAAACAATGTTGCATATCAAGAAACCAGAAAAATAAGAACTAAGTTCAAAGCTAGGAGAAAGAAGGAAATAATATCAGAGGTGAAGTAGTTGAAATACACACTACGAAATCAGAATAAAACAACTACAAGAATATGAGGTTTTTGGAACGTTTAGCTAAACTAAGAAAAACATAAGAATTAAAATAAATGTAATTGGGAATTAAAAGAATAAGTCACAACTAATGTTACAGTAATATAAATGATGACAACAGACTATTACAAACAATTACATGTGACAGGTTAAAGAAGCTAAAATAAATGTGTAAATTCCCAGAAACATACAACCTCCTAGAACTTATTCAGAAAGAAATAAAATACCTGAGTAGATAAATAAGTAGAAAGAGATTAAATTTATAGGTAAAAGTCTCTCATAAAAGAAAAGATTATCATCTGATGCTTCACAGTGTTATTCTATCATTTACAGAAAAATCAATATGATTCCTTCTTAATTCATTACAAAATGTAAATGTAAACACTTCCAAATGACTTGATAAAGATAGCTTTACCCTCATATATACCAAAGTTAAACCAGGAAACAGGCCAATACTCTTGGAGAACAAAAATGTGTAAACATTTCACAAAATACTGGCAAATTAAATTGAACACAATTTTTAAGCCTGATTTACCAGGATCAAGTGGGATTTATTCCTGAGATGCAAGAATACCTCACCATATGCACACCAATGGAAGGTTTCCTTGGTGATCAAGGTTGCTTTACACATCCAAATCAACAAATGTGGCATACTATACCAAAGGGAAGATGGACAAAACATGTAATCTTGTCAACAAATGCACAAAAAGCTTCTAACAAATTCAATTGTTTTTCATAATTAGAAGGTCTCAAGAAATTACACATATGGGGTATATGCTTCAACACAGTAAATTGTCTTACACTGCAGATAACATGAACTTTTTCTGTATAAAACGATTAAAAAACTTCACCAAACAAACACAAAACTGATAGAACTAACAAGTTAAAGGACACCAAATTAACACAGAAGGATCAGTAGTGTTCTTATACACTGCCTTGGTTACTTTTCACTTGTGACTGAGACAGAATACCTGATGCCCAAAATTAGGGAAAGAAAGGTTTATTTCTTACAGTTCTTGGAGGTTTCAGTCCATACATAGTTGGCTCCAAGGCAGCATGGCATGACAGGGCAGCCATTCATGGTGGCCGCCAAACAGCAAGGCTAACTGGCAAAAGAGAGAAAGAGCCTTCCTCCAGCCCTTACCCTGTATGATGGCTCCACCCTTGGGCGAGTGAGCACTCACATCATCAATCCCAGAGCTAGACAATAAACCAATCATGAATGCTAGACTCAGCCCCGTGCAAATTACATGAGGCCTTGCGGGACACAGGATCAAACCAATACATACACTAACAACAAATGTCATAAAGAAAAAAAAGAAAATGGAGGTTAAGATATCCCAGGAATAAAAACAAGAAAAGAAGGATGAGAGTAATAGGCCTGTGTAATTACATATATATATGTCTGCCTCTTCCACATGTCTTCTTTATATATTTCTAGAAAGCATTTCATCATCCCAGTCACCTATGTTGGAAGACACAGGTTTACGCTTTAGTCTAACCTCTCTCTTTGCATGTATATTTTGTCTATGAATTTAAAATATTCTTTATTTTTTAAAATTTAAAAGCAATCTATTTCCATTCATTCTCTTGTATCCATGTTAGATTCTCTTCCCTGGTATCCTTTTTCTTAATCATTTTTGCTACTTATTTTTATCTTTGCAAAGCACATTTCTATGGCTACCTCAAGCCAATACCTGTTCCACAAAACAGTGCCTGATGTGGTTTTTCATATTGGGTTGACACCCATTAGTGTGGACTGTGAAATGAATTTAGGAAATTAAATCAACTTTTAAAAAGATAAAATAGTCAAGAGTTTCAGAGTACATGTGTAAAAAATGAAAGCAATCTCATTCATAAAAATTCTCTCAAATAAAATATTTTATAATAAATTTAATTGAGGTGGTAAAATATTCCTAACATGAATACTCTAAAACATTGTTGAAAGAAATTGATCAAGATGCAAACAAATGCAAAGATATCCCATGCTTGTGGATTGAAAGAATAAATGCTCTGCAAACTCACACACTATCCATATTGACCTATAAGTTCAAAGCAATTCTTATCGAAGTGCCAATAAGATTATTCATCTAATAGAAAACAAAGAGTATTTGAATACTTGTGGAGTCACAAAAGACCTTGAGTAGCCACAGCATCCTGAGTTGGAGACAGCATACTCTTTCATGTCAATGTATACTAAAAAGGATAGTAAGTAATACAGCATACTATTGGCATAGAAAAAAAGTCATGAATCAGTGGAATAGAGCAGATAACTGATTATCCAACTGTTATGGTTAATACATTGTGTCAACTTGAGAAGTCTAGAAGCTTAATTAAGTAACTTAGCAGCTCTACATCCTGGGGTGTAGAGCATAAGTAGATACCCGTTCATTCTGTCAATTTGAAAAGGTCAGAAGTTTAACTGAGAGACTCAACAGGGAGCCAGGGTTCTTACTTTCTAAATATCCTCATCCTGTGCAAAGGAGGGCAAGGAGATTTGCAAATGCTACACAGGAGGTTGTCCTATGTACAATATAAGGGATGAGAAGAGGCTTGCTCTTGCCCCCTTTTACTCTGGCTGCTTTTGCCCAACTGCTGCCTTGAAGTGCTGCCCCAGTGCCATGCCACCCTGTCTTGGAGCCAGCTGATTATGGACTAAAGCTTCCAAAAACTGTGAGATAAATACACATTTCTTTCTCAGGTGTTTTGTCTCAGCAATGAGGGAAAAGTAACTAAGACACCAACCCAGTCATTTATGGCAAACTGATGCTCAACAAGATGCCAAGAACATATAATGAGGAAAGAAAAGTCCTTCAAGAAGTAGTGTTAGGAAAATTGGATACTGACACACACAAAGGTGAAATGAGACCCTTGTCTCATACCCAAGCTACTCTCAGGCATTGTGTATATGTGTAAACACATAAATACATGACAGACATTCTCGTCTGTATCAATCCACAGCTATAAACATGTTTATATCCACATAATGAATTAATAAATTTGTCCTAGTACTTGCAATTATAATTAAATATTACAGAATTTATTCTAGCCAACTTGTTTCTTATGCTTTGTCATTTGCTTTAATTGTAAAATATTTATTTTCAGTTTTCTATTGTTATTATAACAAATTCCCACCCAACAGCTTGAAATAATCTAAATTTACTAACTTTCTGTTTTAAATTTCAGAAATTTGGCACATTTCATTACACTAAAATCAAGGTATTAAAAATGCTTTATTCCTTTTTAGAGAATATAAGAAAGAATGACATGAGCTTCTTTGTGTCACACTTTTTGCTTTTGATTTTACCTTTTCCAACTTCTAGGGACAAGCTGCATTCATTTGTAGTGGCATCCATCCTCCATTTTAAAACCAGCCACATTTTCTATATTTCCAACTGTGAGACTAACAGTGTGGGCTGGTACTCCACTTGTAGCCTGCTGATTGATTTTACATTCATGGCAACTGTGATATTTTCCCATTACTTTCCCATTTGGCTCAGTGTACTTTATTCCTTCACTTGGTTACTTTTTACTTAATACCTTACCTCAAGACACTTGACAACTGTGTGGACCCTGTTTATCACAGTCTTCAGCAGGTTGTCTACAAGAAATATGTTACAAAGTAATGAAGAAGAAAGAGGGACAAATATTAAATTTATGTTTCAAAATCTAAAGCTTGTACAAGAAACCATGTGTGCTAAATATCAGGTATATTGATTGGTTATTGTTTAGGCACACACAATTAACACTTCTTTTTTTTTTAATTAACACTTCTTAAAGCTTAATTTGTTTCACTCATGAAATGTAAGACTTCATTATGCTAATTTCAATTAATATTAATCTACTTATAAATACAACTATGGCAAAGAAATATTTGTTCTTTAATTTAACAGTGCTTACAATTAACCTACGCAGATTTTGTCCTTCTGCCACAATATAATTTATTTTGATTCTTGCTTGAATCATAAATGAGTATAAGGGAAGCTAAAACTCTGTAAGAGATCTTTTCTATAGCACCATCAAAGAAACTTCTCATAAAATACCTTTAGTTAAAAAATATAAACTTTATAATAGATATATTAATTTTCTACAGTGATCATAATGACAAGAAAATGCCAGGAACTATAAACTACCTCCTCTCTGACTATTCTATGGAGGATAAAAACAACAACAACAACAAAAAAACTAAAAGTGGAACAAGCAGCATCATTTGCACTTCAAAGATTCTAGAGAAGTATTGTTTCACACCTGTTTAGCTTTGTGGACTCCCAGCAATCCTTGCAATTTGAAGATGAATCCATGTTAAATGACTTTCTTTCCTATGTGTGTTTCTGTGTATCCTCTCCTCTTCTTATAAAGACAAGGCTTGCTTTATGTATGGCCCACACAAAATCCCTGTTATTTCACCTTGAATAATTATGTCTGCAAAGGCATTTTTCCACATCAGATCACATTTTGAGATCCTGGCTCAACACAGATTTTTGGAGCCCACTATTAAATGGACTACACTGCAAAATATTCATCAAAAACCAAGTAAACAAATTAAGCAAAAAAGAGAAAAGCTAACATACTAGATAAGTGAACTTTATCATACATGCCAAAAGAAGTTAATGTTGATTTACTATAGAATGATAACCATATTGTAGCTATGTGGGAATGTATTCTTATTTTAATTTTTAAATTTTTTAAATTTTTTAAATTTTTGGTACTGGGGATTGAACTCACAACCTCACGCTTGCCAGACAGGTGCTTATCCTGCTGAGCTATATCCCCAGCTGCATTCTTATTTTTAAACAAGTCAGGTTGTAAAGAGATTATACTAATACCTTAGTTTGTGCAGTTATTACAAAATATCATAAGCTTAAGTTTATGAAATCATAAATTTATTGCATAATGTTATTGAGGCCAAACAGTAAAAGAACAATGTAGATTCTGTGTCCGGTGGTGGCCTCTATCCTGATTCATACATGATTCTTTCTCCCTATGCCTTTACCTGACAGACAGTGCAAACAAATGCCTCTGATTTTCCTTTCATAAAGCTACTAATCCCAATCATGAGTACTAGATGTTAATGACCATATCACCTCCCAAAGACTCACATCTAAACACAAGAAAGTGCAGGAAAATCTGTCCACAACACTAAGACCCAGGATATTTAGCTGAGAGCCTGGATCCCACAGCAATGTCTTGCAAGAGTCCAGCTAGAGACCCAAATGCATGACAATGCCTCCCACAAATCCAACTGAAAATCTAAGACCCCACAATAAGGACTCACACCAATCTATTTATGGTTCTGTGCCGGGAAGGCCAAAGGTCAGCAGTGGGACTAGGAAGTCTATGCCAGCGGGGTGAAAGAGCTGTGTAGTGGGTTGAGGGTTCTACGCAGGAGCCGAGAAGTCATGCTCAAAAGAAGAAGCGGGGCTGCCCTGAAGAGTACCACAGCCAACCCCAGCAACAGTGAGGTCCCACGCTCCTCTGACAATGAGAACAGTTGAGCACAGATCAGGAAGCCCAGCATGACAAGCTTCTCCAGCACACAGCTTCCCCTCCGGAGCCAAGAAGCAATGCACAATGTGAGGATCAGAGCTCCCCCAAGGTGAACCACTGCCACTCTCACTGATGAGGTCCCGAGCCCCTCCAATGATGATGGCCGAATCCATATTGGGGAAGCCAGCATGACACACACCTCTAGGAGAACCAGTGGCTCGTACAGCAACTCTTGAAAGAATTCACAAGACCTCGCTCTTCTTCTCCACAACTCTATTTATGCTGGTAACTTTCTTCAGGTGGGCCATCTTTACTCAACACAAGCTGAATTAATGAATTAATGAATTAATTCAGCTGGTGCTAAGTTGACCACCAGGTTTTAATCCATAACAGTATTTTAAAAATATACAAAGAAATAAGGAACTTGAAGAATGTGATCTGTTTTAACAAAGATGAAAAACTCCACAAATAAAAATGGGCTCAATTTCAACCATATTGATAATGAAAAATTTGATAGGCAATTTTACAAATCTGGAGTTTAAGAGGATTATCTGTCTTGTCTAGAAATACAAGCGGTAAATTATTTAACAAATGTGTGGCACAACATGAAAATAGGTGAGATAATCAAAGAAATGACTATAGTTGAAGAAGAAAAAAGGTCATGAGTACAAAGAATGGTGAACAAAGGAAGATACAGAGATAAAATGATTAGAAATATTGGTCCATTAAAATACTCATTAAATAAATTGTGGCTTTTGTTCAAAATAAGACAATAACATTCTCATTAAAATTATTTAAAATTCAACAGAAACAGCAGAGTATTCCAAGTATAGAAATTTTCTCAACTCCGGGTCCTGCTAGACTCATGTGAGTACAAAGTTCTCATGCTAATTAAATTGGCCCCGATTAGAAATCAATACAAGAAAATGTATGTGAAGTCAATTTCAACAGGTAACAATAGGCTAACCATGATGAAGACTATGAATTAACAGCTCAATTTATCAATGTAGATATAACTATTGATTTAAACTATAGCAATTTCTGCTGAATGATGTCGGCAAAATCCTAACAGGAATAGATTACACAGTGAATACAAAGAGGGAACGTGATGCAGTGCATACAAACTATGCTTTTGTGAAATTTTTTCCTGCTAAGAGGAAAATAAAAGGCAATAACTGCCAAGAAATTTGTTCCTTTACCTCCATCATTTTTCTAGCCCTTATCTTCTTGCTCTGCTTCCTCTTCCCATTCATTTTCTCCTTTATTCTCCTCCTCCTCATATTTCTATTCCATGTTCTTCTTCTTCTATATTTTATTCTGAATTGTTTTCCAAGAAAATGGTAGCAGAAAGTTTTCAGGAAGTTATTTATTATAGGATAAAAAGTAGTATATGGTAAATCTAAGGATAAAGAGAGAAAGAGAAGAGAGAGAGAGAAAGAAAGAGAGAGAGAGATAATTGCTGTACAGTGTTATTGACTGATTGTGAAGGATTGGGAAATAAAAAATAAAGTAGCAAACTTTACAAACATATCTTGAAAATATATCTATACTAACAACCCAAAATGCAAATTATGTAAGTACATAAGAGGGTACCGTTACTGCTCTGGATTGTTAACTGTAGGAAAGAAAAAGACTTGAAGGGATACAAAAATAATCCTTATAATAACTGAATTTAGAGAAAGATGTTTAATTCAGAAGAGTTGATCTTATGATAACTATACTTTCAAATAATACCTACACAAAATTAAAATAACTGTATCAGTCAGCTTTTTTATTGCCTAGACTCAATACTCAAAACCTAAAACTTAAAAGAGGATAGGTATAGTTTGCATAAATTTCAGTCCATGATCAGTTGACTTCCAGGAAGACAAGTATATGAAAGGGCATAGTGGAGCAAAGTTATTTAGTTCATGGCAACTGAAAAGCAGAGAAAGGGAATATTGCTAGAAAAGAAAGGACAAGGGACCATATATGGTACTCAAGTTTATACTCCACATCATAGTGCTATGAAACACACCCAGGAACATATATTACTAATGTGTTAGGCATTTCTTAATTCAATGAAGTTGACATATTGTTATTAACTGTAGCAGTCAATCCCTTGTCAACTTCGTAGGAAAGCATCTCATTAAACCATACTTGATCTATACATAAAGGTAACTGTAAGTTCTCAATTTCAACTTACGTACAATGATCCTGGATACAACCCAAAATATAAAACTTCCCTACCAAAAGTCTCAGCAGTATCAGCATTCTTTAAAAGTCCAAGTTCTCAGACCCAAGTCAAACCCTTAACTGTGAACTTCTGGGGAAAAAATATAATCCTAAGGTACAATGGCACAGTTTAAGCATTCTCAAACAGAAAGGGTGGAATGGGGGGAGCAAGAAAGAACTGAACCAAAACAAGACCAAAACCCTGTAAGGCAAACATTAAATACTGTATTTCCATATTTGGTAAAATGTGTGTTTCACACGACTTGTGAGTTCTCCCTTCTCCATGACCTTGGTGGTTGCAGCCCACACGGTCTTCACTTAGGACCCGTGGCTTTCCTCTGCAGACATTTCATATTCTTGGCATCATGGATTTCCTGAGGCTTCCGCTGCACACTAGCTTCCTTCTTACATCCTTAAGCACTGCATTCTCAGTGGTTCTTATTTATTTTTAAATTTTATTTATTTATTCATTTATTTTTTTACCAGGTTTTTATTTCACATCTGTATGGCAAGTCTTCCTGATTCCATAATTCTCACATGCTACATACCAGTAAGACCAGCATCACAGAAAATGCCACAGTTGATTGCCAGCTGGAGCAGTAGCCAGACCCACTTGATATATCATTGCAGCAGGATATGCGTGCCTGAGTGGCTGGCTGCCATGAAATGTATCCCAGGGTGCCAGCTGCCTAGGAGATTCTTTTGGAGCAGGCATTCTAGGGATTCTTGAATGAAAAATTTACACATTTGTACCTTTGAGACTGTAGTATTTGGAGTCTTAGTGATTCTTGAGAGACTCTGAGGGCATCTTTATTCCTGTCTTTGAACAAAGTATTTAGCTTCATTTTAATGGTGCTAATATCTTTAGCAGGCATACATTTTTATCTCCAACTTTGTACATGTTTCTTTTTGGGCCAAAAGTTATATTTTTCAGTTTTCTGCCTTTTGCCTGCAGTTCTCACTACAAATCTCACTAAATCATGCAGAAGTATCCATGTCACAGATTAAATGTTGTGCTGTCTTGAAATTAACTTCACCAGGTAGACTATTATACCACTTTTATTCTCAGTGTCATTCAAAGTTTTGTAATAACAAAATAAAAAAAAAAAGTAAATCCAAAAAGTAACACACAGGGTCTCTGTCGAATTACCAATAGAAGGCTTGTTTCCAAATGATCTTTTGTGTCTATCATTGCTGTCTGCATTACTGTTAGCCTTCTGAGCTTTTAAGCTTTGATTAGCATCACTATTGAACACTGCTTAAAGCTTCCTTTAAGATCCTCTATCTTGTGTCTCCAAATCCTTCCAAACTTCACTCTCAAAGCAACTCCAGTGACTTGTAAAGCACATTTTCAAGTACTGCCACAGAAATAACCCCATTCCTGGCACTAAGTTCTTGTACTAGTCAGCGTTCTCATTGCTAATACACAATATCCAACACTCACAACTTAAAGAAGAGAAATTTAATTTGCTAAGAGTTTCAGTCCGTGTTCGGCTTACACTAAGGCAAAGCATCATGGAGAAAAGGCATATGGAATGAAGCTTAGTGGCAGAAAGGAATGGGTGAAAACACCATATATAGCAGTCAAGATCATACCTCCATAACCTAGGCAGACACACACAGGAACATCTGAGTCCAAATTAGCTGACATATCAGAATTAGCTGTCTGAAAATCATACTGATGAGAAGAAAAGTTTAATATGGGTATCGTTTGTTCCTCCAAGTTCTTTCTCAGACCTGCCTAGTCTTAAGCTGGACTTTTGTATCAGCAGAAGCACTGGAAGTACCAAAAATTCTAGAATCTTCACCTATCCCAAATCATGATCAAACTCAAATCAATAGCAATCTTAGCAATAGAATTTGAATTTACCAATTTATCAAGGGTAACTCTAGTAATAAGATACATAGGAAATGAAACTCTTACACAATGGTTTGTGATTAAAAAATTCTACCACATTAGAAATCATTCTGAAAATTTCACAATTAAAATTAAAATGTACTTGTCCCATAGTCTACTTAGTTTTTCATTGTATATCCTACAAATGAAGACATATTGCCTTCAATTGATATATAGATAAAGAAAATGTGGTATATTCATGCAATGGAATATTCACAAAAAGAAAGAAAGATCAACAGATCAGTGGATATCTGGGGACTTTACAAGAGTTGAAGATTTGGAAACAAAGGAGAATAGGACTCATTTTCTTTTTAAAACTTGATGTATTGTATTTCATGATTTTTGTACACAAAACCATGTGTGTTAAATTTCATAGAATTACACAGCAAAAAAATGTTAAATTTCATTCTACATAAAGAATTCATCAAAAACCTGACCAAAACATGAAAGCTTGTAGCTATGCATATCACATTTGAATTAGTATTTTAAGTACACTATCTAGTTTTTCTGACAATGTTATTATTTATAAGTAAAATGGTATTTTTAAGTAGAAATTCATTTGCTGCCATACTCTTATAACTGATATAATTTCATATTTACTTTCATTTTATCCTTAAATTACATTTGCAAAACATTAAAAAATTTTAGGAAATATTGTAATATAAATTATTTATGGTGTCTTAAAACAGTTCCAGTGTCCATATTTAGATATTGAACTGTGACATGCTGAAGTACTGCAAGTTTCAATTCTTAAGCAGGTCATACTTTCTCTCAAGCTCTTAGAAAGTAAAGAAGGAAGACAAGTCAACACCACTGAAAATACTAAAAATGGCAAACATCATTTTGAAGTATAAGATTTTCTATTAAACAATTTATTTTCCAGAAAACCACTCAAAACTGTGATAGAATATGCTCTAATTTCTCTAATTTTAAGTTAAATGTGTATCATTACTGCTCTTTCTTTTGAAGAAATAGTGCAGTTATTGGAAAAAATTTCATTTCCAAACATTCCCTTATATGTAAAATAATACATTATAGTAAACAGAACATTGAAAAAATAATACCTCTGGTAAACAAAATTGTAGCAAGTACCTTTCACAAAGTGGGTATATCCCAATTACTTGAATTTTTGATTATATAGGATTACATAGCAAAGGAAAATTGAGGCTTCAGTTGAGACAAAAGTTGGTAATAAAATGAGATTGAAAGGCAAGATCATACTAAATTACCAGAACTGTTCATGCATCCAATAAAAGAAAGAATAATATTAGAATTTTGAACACTAAAAACAATATAATTTTGAGGGTTGATTCAATGGTGAACTAAATTTTTTTCAAAGATGGAAAATAACCTTTTGAGTTGGACTGGGGTAAGAAAATCAAATGCAAATGATGCCTGTATTTAGACACATGATGTACTTTGGCCCCTGTCATTCTTCAGAAGATCTTCATTTCGTACTTCACAAAGTCCTTGAGAAGGCATGTAGTCTTTGCCTTGTTCTATGATTCATTTCTTACACTGTGCTCCTATAGTCCCTGTAGTCCAACCTTAATGAATTCAATGCAGTATCTCAGAATTACATCTTTTAAGTCTCACTGTTTTGGCCCTTTTCTCTCCACATGAGAAATATGTGAATTTAGGATGTACTTCACTAGGGAACAGTATGAAGAAGTCCTATAGGAACTAATTGCTGCATATTTTATTGCCTGTAGTTAGTGTCAAAAGCCTGAAGTAAATCCAACACACACTGACATTCCTTCCATTTGTCCAGGAAGAAAGATGAAATGAGTCTGATGATAATTTACAGTTTCTATTCCTTGACTCCATTCCCTCAACCAATGATTTCTTGTCTACACATTAATAAATGCCAATTTACTATGGTAAGATATAAATTCTATCAAGTTTATTTTATGCTTAAAACTTTCAGTTGTTCTCCATTGGATGCAAGATAATTTCCCTGTATATCTGTCACAATTAATCACCTTTCACTTTTTATAAGGAGTAGTATTTAGCCATTTTAAAATTTAAAAAACCTTCTATACCTACCATGCTTGTAATTTTTAAAAAAATAATTCTTCATTCTCTTTTAAGAGTATTTCTCACTTTCTATTATTGATTCCTCTTCTAAATCTACTGGAAATCTTTGGGGTTTTTGTTATGATTTCTGTCTTCTCCTTGAAAACCTTTTACTTGTTTAAAACATCATTCCATTTAATTTCTTTGTTGTTTTATTTCTTACAGAATATAGAAGCCAAATACTTGAACTCCAGTGGTAAGCTATGAGATTTTTTGAAACTCTGTCCATGTCTTATTTGTAGCTCCATAATTCCACCATAAAATCTATCATTTGTCCATTGTTGTAGATTTTGTTGAACATGACTGTAATGAATGGGATATTAAAAGCATAAAGTGTGTTGATTCTTTAAAAATGTTTATTAATAAGGAAGAGAAATTTGTTTGTATATGTACTGGCAAGTTTAAAAGAAATAATATTTTGAGCAATCAAGAAAATCTGCATTAAAAATTGTAATTTGAAGTACAGAAATAAAATTATACAAAATGAATTTTAAGCTGAGAAAATTCATAATTCTTTTGACAGCACAGAAAGTAAAAATTAAGTTTTATTCTAATAATCTACATAAATGGCATCATCTGTCTCATAAATAAATATGGATAAACACATTTTATTAAGTACAATACATAAATATATACTTTTTAACTCTTCAATGCCTAGTAATCTACTTACGGAATGACCATGTTAATGGAAGATAATAATTTTTTTTCTCTTTAAATTCTTTTTTCTTGAAATTGTCTAGGTAATATGTATGAATTTCATGCAATAACTTTAAAAAAATCCAATCTTTCGCATCAATGGGTTAATATAATTATGCATTCTCAAAGATGAATATTAGGCAACTTTTCTATGACGGTGATTAACAAAACAACATGTACAATTTGTCTCATTTTTAACAAAAAGTTTCAATTAAATAGCTAAGTCAGGCATGGTGATGAATCCCTGTCCCCCCATAACTTGGGAGTCTAAAGCAGAAGGATCACCAGCATGTAGCCTGGACTACATAGTGAGTTCAAGGCCAGCTTGAACTACATAGATCCTATCTCAAAAAAATTGCATATTTAAATATCTACATATCTGCATATCTACATATCTCTCTATCTATCTATCTATCTGGAGCAATACTGATGGAGAGGGTGAAAACAGTTTTGCTCTTGAATTTTATATAGTTACTGTTATAATCTAATGCTTTTAATGTGAATTTTCTGACTAAAACTGGCTACTTCGCAGGCATATTTAGATATTGCAAATTTTTTCCATTCTGTTTAAATGATATAATTTAAGCAGGAATATTACTTGTGGGCAGTAAATTGCAGCATTTCACTTAGAATAGTCAGTACCTGAACACATTCCTGAGGAGTTTTCAAACTGATACAGTCAGCACAAATAAGAACAGAATGTATTTCAATTCTCTGTATCATCATAATTTATTAAGTTTTCCAACAACTATGACAATAATGAGAGAGGGAAAGCAGATTTACACATCTGGTCCCATATGTAATAAGTCAAATTAAATCAGGTCGTGGGCGCAAATACAAAGCCTCCACTGATAGTTGCTGTTTATTTTGAAAATTAGGTTAATTCACAGCATTCTAGAGACCACTGAAGAAGGTTCATCCATTAGAATGAAGATGAAAATCCTTTAGATTTGATTAATACCTACTTATCACCATCTAAGTACTAACCAGGTCCCACCTTACGCAGCTTCTAAGATCATTCATGATTGGGCAGGTTGAGGATGATATGGCAATACAAATATTCATCATGTGTATAATTCTTTATTTCTGAAGTCTCAATTACTTTTGTCTTTGTAAAGCAAATCACCTAGGTCTTTTTTTTTTACATCCATGATCATTTTTAGTGCTGTTTAATTTATTTTTTGCTGATTAAAACAAAAATCTGGTAAAAGTTTCTTCAGTTTGCACACCACTAGCAGAAATAGTTTATTAAAATTTGGACTCTGGTGATAACATGACTGTGTGCCTCCTTCTTTTGCATACCAAAGCAGCAACAGAGGTTTGGAAATCAATGACTGTATTAAAGTACTGTACTTTTATCATAGCATGCAAGTCATCTATGTGACTTTTGTTTTCTTCTCAGTGATGCTCCATAAACAACCTTTAGGGGACTGGGAGTTTTTGGAGTGTCTTCATTACTTTCTCTTTGCTGGGACAAGTTAAGGAAGAAAATGCTTGTTTTATCTTACGGTTTTCAAAGTTTCAGTCCATAGTTGGTTGGGTCCAAGATAGAGTAATGTAGCAGAGGAGCATGGCAAAGAGGAAAGAGCAAATGATGTGACAGGCAGGAGGCAGGAGCACTCAGAGTAACAGGATAGATGATATAGTACATCTCTAGGCCAAATCCACAGTGACCCAGTTCTTCCCAATAGACTTCAACTCCCAGCATCATATCCAAATATAAACCCATCAATGGACTAATCCAGTACCACACACTCACGATCGAATCATTTCCCAAAAGCCACACCTATGAGTGCATGAAGTTTTAAGAGACCATTCAGATATAAACCATAACATTTTTTCTGAAAGTTTTAATCTATAATATCACAACTGACTTTTTATTGAAAACACTTGGAAAAATGATACTATAAAAATAAGTACTAAAATTAAAATAGTAAATGACTAAATGGTAGAAAACTTTACATCATTCTTATAGCCAAACTGCACACCAATTGAAAAGGTAAAAAATCTTTTTATTTTTATACTAGATATATGAAAATTTAATATACTATAGCATATATGGATGGTGATAACATGCAAAACCTATTTTTATATTCAGAAATATCATGCTTCCAGCAAAGTACCCTATGACTGGTGGTATGTTAGGTAGGTCACCAGTCACAATTATTTTAAGAAAGCTGAACATACAACTACTAAGCAATTTACATGAATTTCTACATACTGTGTTATGATATTAAGTTAGAGAAGTAATTTTGCTCAATTCCTTCTCTATGAGTTTAACACAATAACAATTTTTCCTTTGCAAGATGTGTGAGACAAAGTGGGAAATAATTTTAGTGATTATGTACACAAGAGGCCTCTGATAAAGAGCACGTGTAAGTTAGCCTATAAGCACCATAATTCTGTGTTTCAAGTCTTTTTTCAAAGAACTACCTCCCCACAATGAACATAGTTATACACTGCAAGTATACACTAATAAAATAAAAATAAATAAATAACAAAGAACTACCTGCTGAGCTCTCTCATGGTAGAAAAATATAATATCTGCCTGATTAATTAAAAATGTTAATATCTACATCTCTTGACAGCAAAGCTCAGTAATTTTGATATCACAGGAAGAAGACAGAGTACTTAATTTGAGTAAAGGGACAGATCACTGGGTACAGTATTTTGTAGTAAGAAAGGCACAAATTTGGGGTCTTATTTGCTTGTAATAAGCTACACACTACTCTCAAAACTTTAATTTCCTCAACTGTTAAATGACAAGAACACTTCTAATTTCACAAAATTTTTGGAGGATTTTATGAAATTTTACATGTATATTAGTGAGTTCTTGACATTCACTAGTAACCTGGACATATCAACCTGATCCAGTATATATATATATATATATATATATATATATATATATATATATAGTGGCCCAGGCTATGAGAGTGCCCCAACCCTATATTAAGTATTGTCGACAAAATTAGTTAGTTCTATTACATATGTGATATCCAGATCTTCTGATCATAGTGTTTATATTTCACACTATAATTGAAAATTTCAGAATTAGTAGGTATTTTTCTCTCTCCGAAATTCCTGCTTTTCAACATAATCCTTCAATGTAACCCAACTCTTGCATATGCTTTTCATGTTTTAGCTATATTGGGCACCCATTTGAGACAAGAGAAAACTAGCCTTTCTAATCTTTGCTAGATACTCAATAAACACACTCATTGAATCAGAAAATATGTTCATTATACCTTACTTTACGGTTAAGCCTAATAAAATTTTGTATTAAGTAAGACTCTATGCCTGGATAATAGCTGTTTGCACATTAAAATCTGGATCAAACTGAGTCTCTGATGGAAAATAAAAGGCTTATGGAATTCAAATTTCATTCTTAGATTCCCTAAGAGATTTTCCAAGATTGCCTTATAAATCTCCTTCCAGGTTGACTAAATTTACACACTATTTCTCCTAATTCTAGGTCTCTAGGTTCCCTCTTCTTAAAGCATTTACTAAAGGGAAATATATTATTGCAAATTCTTTCTCTCCTCCTATGAGATGTAAATCTTTATTTAAAGAAAAAGTTTCTGTTTTACAAACTAGGTATGCTTTCTTAAGTACAGTTATTGCTTTGATTGGTAATCATCAAGGAAGTTAGTGCCCCTCTCTCCAGTCTCTTGAGAGGAGTAGAAGCCTAACTTGTACAGGTTTTGCAATTGTTTGAATATGGCCACCAAAACTCATGTATTAGAAACTTAATCTCCAATGAAATAGTGTTGCCAGATGGGACATTTAAAAAGTAATTAGTCATGGTGAAAAACCGAGTGGATTACTAAGTAATTAATCAATCAATCACAAGAAATAATGTTTTCATGGGAGTGGATATGTTATCATGAGAAATGGATCATTATAAATCATTATTTCAGTTCCTTCCCTTTTGCCTATGTGATGCTTTTTAGCATTATATGACCCAGCATGAAGTCCCTCACTAGATGCCAGTGCCCAGATCTTGAACTTCTCAACTTCTAGAACTGTAAGAAAACAAATTTCTGTTCTTTATAAATGACCTCATCTGCAGTATTCTGTAAAAGCTGAACAGAAACAGTGTAAAACAAGTGCCAGTTAGTAGAGAGAGACAGAGAGAGACAGAGACAGACAGACAGATTTGTAGACTCAGCGGAAACCCAGTGAATTAGATAGATGCCATTGATCACCCTTCTCACAAACATTCTGTAGTTTTTCACAAGCCCTGAGGCTTAAGATTTCTCCCATTTTTGTTTTCAATGAAATTGAGGTTAAATTAGTTCTACTCTGTCTTCCTTACTACAATAGCCATGAATAAAGTATTCTTTGTCTAAATGTGTCCAGGGCAATTTTCCTTTGACTATGGGCTACTTTAATTTAGGGGAAAGGTACATATAAGTAAAATTAACATATTAAAAATAAATATTCAGGTTTACTCATGTTTCTATAATATATTTTAAAATGTTTTGGCAGTTTCTAACAAGATAGACACAATACAAAAAATATGGTGAATGTTAAAATAAAAAAAAAAAAGTTAATATTGGGCAACCCACTTGGGACCCCTGCTGTGTCTGTCTTGGACAGAAGCATTCTTTCTCTCAGTAGGAAAGTATTCTACCCTTAAAAGAAGTTAATATTAACCTCCCTCAAAATACCTACCTTCATTTATATGTAAATATCCCATTGCTCTTGTCACTTTCTGAATCAATTCTAGAAGTCCTCTGTCATAAATGTCTTTAGTAGCGCTCTTACAGCTGCTTTAATGCCCTGAATCCATTGAAAAGGTTTGCCTTCCATAATCATGAGATATTTTGAGTAAGTCTCACAACATATACACTTAAATGAATATGTATGATAATACACTACACTTAAGATACAAGCATTATAAACACAAATATGTACTGATTAGTTTATATAGTCTTAAACATTCAAATACTGCAATTGATTAACATCTAATATTCCTTTGCTTAGATCCTAGCATAGTTTTTGTCAATCTATATGTGTGGTGCTACTCACAATTGATTTTGTAAAAGGTATTAAATTTACCCACACTCTTGGAAGATCAAATACTGACTACTGACTATCAATTTGTCATTTTAAAATCAACTATGACAAGTTAATCAATAATTAGAGATGAAATAATATTTATTTAACAAGGTTGCAAATATAATTTTGTAATAGACTCCTAATTCCTTTAACATATTAGAAGTTTTTGTTATAAGTATGTCATGTGAAAACATTTCAGAAATACTTTCATTGCCTGACATATTCTATTCAACCATTGTATGTAAACCATTATTACATTAGTCTACGTAAACTATTATTCAGATTTGTAATTCCTTCAAAATGTAAAGAAGAGAATAGTTAATAAAAATTATAGTGTTTGGAAAAATACTTAAAATACTTTTAACCAGTAAGATTTTCATAGTTAAATTGCAATAATTGATTTACAAAACAGTGATTTGCTTTAAATTTAGATTGCATATATATGGTTTGTATTACTTAAGCATTTTGTGTCATAAGCCATAGAAACTATACCTTATTTAATATCAACATGTTATATTTGAAGGGTTGTTAGAATAAACCACAGAAGGGAAAGAGGAGGTACTTGAAATTTAGGGTGCCTGATAAAAAGCCATACTGTTAGTTCAGCAGCAAGTGTCCCAGACCCTCTTCACAGATCTGGATTTCCAGGTGACTTAGCTCCTGTGAGATCAATATTACTGACTTTTTCCCACATGTCTCACCACATGGTAGAGAATCTGATTTCCATTTTCCTATGCTTATTTCCTGATATCTACACTTGGAATTATCAGTAGTGGCACAGGCAGTCTAATAGTTGTATTGCAGAGACATATGCAGGAAATTAGTTTATTTTTTCAGATTTTATGGCTATAAAATATCTTCTCCATGGTGAAATTTGATAATTAATCAGCTCTCTTATGCTTTGTGAGAATAAAGAACAGTGTAACCCTTGTTGTATATTTGATAAAAATATCTGGAGAATGCTCACTTCATGTTGCTTTGATTACTGATTTCTGAAATATGAGTAAGTGGGAAAAAAGCTAAAGCTGATGCTAATCTTACTACAGTAGTTTAATATAGGCAACATACAAAATAAAATCTTAAAGAAGGCAAAAAGATAATGAACAAAATGGGTGAATTCTTGGAAACATTGATAATTCCAGATGGGGAAATTTATGTGAATAATACTTATCTATTAGAATGCTATCCAAATGCCTTGACATTTGGGAGAAGTGCAGCAAATGAAAGTTTATCTGTGTGCTTTTGCATAGGCAGAAGCATTTATAGAGGTTCAATAAGCTAAAAAAGTCTTAAAATATATTTAATAACTTCAAAACATTATATGACTGAAACAATTTGCATGACAAGATTGTATGGGGAGGTGAGACTCAAAGTATTTAATGAAATACTGAAAGAGAAAAATAAATTTGAAGGGTGGATAGTATCTGACCTTAGGAATTACCATAAAGCTCCTACAATGAATAGAGATGACAGTGGGAAAAGAATAGACAATTAGGTCAGTAGAAATAATAGAGAATGTAGAAATGCAATCATGTAAATAGAGTAAACCAATATTTGATAAAAGAGTGATGGGCATAAAATACATTTTTCAACACGTAGTATTAGACTAATTGGGCATAAACATACACAGGAATATAGACATTGAACTTGTAATTTTAACAAAAATCATGCCAAAAAATATCACATGTGTAAATGTAAAAATGTAAACTGTTGAAATACGTAGGAACTGTAAGAGAAAATCTAAATGATGCAAAGTTTGACAATAACATTTGAGATATGCCATCAAATGCACTATCTCAAAGCATTTACAAGACAAATTTTGTTCAAATTCAAAATTTCACACTGCAAAATAAAGTGTCAAGGGAATAAAAAGAAAAGTCATATGCTGGAAGAAAATATTTGTAAAACATATACTTGAATAAGAATTGTTAACGAAAATATAGAAAGAACAAGCCAGTCACATTAGCTTATGCTTGTAATTCCAGCATTCAAAGAGGCAGCAGCAAGAGGAACGGAAGTTCCAACCTTGCATGTGCAACTTAGTGACTTAGTAAAATTGGTTGCAGGTCTGTCTGAGGGCAAATTCCTAGTTCCAATTTTCAGTAACACACACACACACATACACACACACACATTAAAAAAAATGGGCCAATCACTTCAACAGAGATCATCAAAGAGAACATACAGATAGCAATGAAACATATGCAAAAGATTTTTTTTGCATATATCTCATCAGGGAAACTCATATTAAAATAAGAATAAGATACTACTGTGTATATATATATGAGAATGAGTGACATTCAAAACCATGGCAACACCAGTTACTGCTGAGGATATGTTGTAACAGAAATTCTCGATTATTTCTGGTGGTTAGAAGTAAACCATCCTCTTTCTGTACAGTCTAGAGATCTTGTTATTTATCGAAAGGAATTGAAATGTAATATATTAACTAGCATCGATTTCTTACTGTCTTTTTAATTCTGTATTATTTCTACCCTTTCTTCTGTTTTGCTTTTTAAAATAAATAAATTTGAAAAATGCTGCTTACTCCAAATTCTGCACATGGATGTTGATGGCAAATTAATATTCACAATTGCCAAAACTTTGAAGCAACAAGATGTTCATCAACAGGTGATACAATAAACTGTGGTGCATCAGTGAACTATTATGCAGCACTTATAGGAAATAATCTAACAAACGGAGGAAAGACATGGAGAAAATTTAAATACACATTACTGCATGAAAAGAAAATAAACTGAAAAAATTACATACTGTATGATTCAAAGTATAGCATATAGAAGCATGCACACAGTAAAATTATGATGACAGTAAGATATTAGTGGTTTTCAAGTGTTGTAGAATAGTGGTGAATAGGTGGTGCATCCAGGATTTCTAGATCAGAAAAAATATTCTGTAAGACTCTAGGAGACTCAGGAAAGAGAATCACAAATTCAATCCCAGTCTGTAAAACAGTAATTCAGTGAGACCTTGCCTCAAAAGAAAAAATAAAACTGGTGGGGATGAAGCTCAGTGGGATGGTGCTGGATTCAAACCTTCTTGCAAAAAAACAAAAGCGTGTATTATGGTGATGGCTATATGTTGTTGGAAATTTGTCAAAAACCACAAAGCGTACAACACAAGAGCAGAGCATAAATTAAACAGTGAGTTTTAGGTAGTAAAAGATGTATTTGCGTAAGTTCATGAACTGTAATAAATATACCAGGCTGGTGAGTGAAGTTAACAAGGGTGGGGGTTATACATCGGTTTGCCAGGAGCATAAGGAAAATCTCATAACCTTTTATTCACTTTTGCTGTGAATCTAAAACTGATCTGAAAAGTAAATCCATTAAAAATAAATATCATTTATTTATTGAAAGAAAATTTACAGAAATTTTCATGTGAAAGTCACTAGAAAGGATACTAAGAACCCAGAGGTAAACTGTACCTTAAAGGTTTCAGAAACAAGCAACACTTTATTTTACTGTATCTGGACAGAAATCAAAAGAAAATATTAGGTCATGAAAAGAATAGAAAAGAAAAGTTTTAGTCATTTGAAGGGCATTACTAGGTTTGGTGATTGCTTGCCTAAACTTGAAAAATAGAATACACATGAAGGCAACAACTTGGGATACATTAAAAATCGATTACTTGGCCCTAGTAGTAAATGAGGAGAAATATATTTAAGTATAGAAATTAATATCCTTAAAATTATTAGTTTGTGGGTATTGTGTATACAGTCTATATAACCACTGCAGTTTTTATTAATTGAAATAACCTCTAATAAAGCTTACAAATGCTCTCAACATTCCATTAATAAAACCATTTTTGGTATTTACTTAATCAACATAATCAATTATTATGTTCATTAATTTAAGAGACCACCTGTTTGATCATTCCTATATATTTAAACATAAGAATGCTATATATTCTCAATATTTTGCAATTTAATGATTACAATTAGAGTACATTATGGCTTATGTCTAGATGCTCCCCCAAAGACTCATGCAATCATAGGTGGGACTTTTTAGAGTGGCTGTATCTAGAGTATGTGACGCAAAGGTCAAGGGTGTGTGGTTACTAAATTAGTCCACAGATTGGTTTCACTTAGTTCCGGGAGTGTATAATGGGAAGGTCCTCCCTGGATGTGAGTACTAGGGTAGCCTGAATATAAGGTACAGAAAGAGGAATGCTGTGATTGCTTGTGTCTCACAGGGTGCTTCTTGCTGCTTTACTGCTTTTACTGCCTTCTGCATGACATGAACAGCTTCTCCACTGCCATGACACCCTGCCTTGGAGTCAGTTGAATATAGACTGAAACCTCTACAAATTGTGAGCCACAATAAACCTTTTTTGTCTCAGCAATGAGAAAAGTAACTAAGACAGTCTAGAATACTTTTGAGATATTAATTTTATGCTGCTTAGAACAATGTAATGGAAATAAACGAATTTTGCTTTTGAAGACGTTAAAGATAAGAAACAACTGCATACCCCGCCGTCTGCTGGTTTGTAAATTATCTTCTCAAATATAAGGGTGAAAAACAACATGAGGTAGTGTTTATTTAATTATTGATTTCTAGAATGTGTGGTAGTATATACTGACATAGGTGTTGCACAGGCATTAATTCAATGAATCAGTGGAACACGGGATGGCAGAAGGTGGAAACGTATTTATAACAATTACTGTTTTGCTTACATCAGATACTGTTTACATAGATATGTAAACAGAATCATTTCCATTACAGAAATAAATGTATGAGTTGTATTCCCTAATCCATTCCTAGTTTAAAATCTAGATAATGATTTGTCTCTATTCCTTGTTCCCTAAAATGTTAGCATGTACAAGTTTATTCACGTTAATTTTTACCCTCTAAGGTGCTCTTGTAGACTAATTACATGTATTTTATGCAGTACTTGTGAGCTGAAATTCGATTTTGTACTAGTTTAATTAATAGTATTTCCATATACTGACTGGTCAGCTACTTCTTCAGCTCTATGATTGCTTTTTTAAATTTCAATTTGTGTTTTAGATTTTAGTTTTAAACAATACCTTCACAAATAATCTTAAATATTAATTTTCAGACATTACTAAAACATGGTTATCAAATTATTAAATGATCAAATTTGATAGAAAAAAATGCATTGTTTCAGTCTAAACTTTATATTCTCATATATAGCCAATCTGGATTCATACACTATCATGTTCCTCAATAAAATCAAAATTTCTGAATGATTGATTAAGCCAAGCAAAGGTAATGCAAAGAACCCTGTTTTATACTAGATATTTCTTCTGTAAATTCCACTAATATAACTAAGGAAAGAATCTTTTCTGAAAACATTTCAGAGTTGTATTTCCAGGGCCTGAACTGTTACAAACTTTTACATCTGAAGGTATGTGTTAATTCTATATACAAGACTCTATTCCCATTCCCCAGATAGTAACAAAAGAGAAGAAAACTCTATGTCAACCAGAAAATTAATAATTACTTTCTGTTTTATCTCAGATTCTGTCAGAACATCTTTTATTAAAGGACAATCTTCTAAGAATAATAGTTCTTCAGATGAACTTACCTGTAGCCCCTCGATTCAGAATATCCTATTTCCAAGTTTGAGACCAGGTGGGACTACAACGTGAGCTCAAGGCCAGCCTGAACTACATAGCAAGTCCCTGTCTCAAAAAGACAAAAAACGAAACAAAACAAAACAAAACAAAACAAAAAAACCCCCAGAATATTCTGTCTCTCAGACTGGTTTCTTGGTCTGAATCTGACCTTGGCTCTCTTAATTTCAACTATCCCTGATAAAAAACAGTGAATTTAGCAACTATGTCAGCTGACTTCTCATACCCATCTTGGCACAGATTATTACCTACTGCTGATATGTACTACCTCTGGCTATGCTGTGTCTCAGATCAATTCGGTGACAAGCACCCTATATCCCATTAGACCTTAGTACAATGCCAGTGCTTATTTTTAGCAGACACCTTATGTTCTTTATGTACAGATTACCTACAGACTGTTTTTTTCACCTTGCCCACTTGCAACTGATACCATCAGTTAAGAGAAAGACACACTGAGTGGAAACTGAAGAGTTTTCACGAGGTTCTCTGAGCTCATCTATCCTAATCTGATGGAAACTGAATCAATTGACCTTCAAATGCAAGATGTGTGTCTTTGGTCTCTTTTTCTTAAAACTAAATCTATCTTTAGTTTATAAATCTTTAGTGCTGTAATATTACATTAGTCCAAGAATATGCTATTTCAAGAAACTAGCTAAAATTTGACTACTTTAAGAATATTCATTTAATAATTCTTGCAAGTGGTTTATAATATTATTGTGAAAACTATAAGATTTCCACTTTCTTCAAGATTGTGCTTTGAGCAAACATTTCAGTAAAAGAGAATGGTAGTGTCATCTTGAACCCAAAATTGCCAAACCCTCATTTACATTTTTGTTACCTTCTGAGCATTAGACAGAATGTAACTAAACGTTCGTACAAATTTACCTTGCTAAGCCCATTTTAGACAGAAATTACATCTTTGATATCCTGTACTGTTTTTAATAATGCAAGTTTTACATTTTTATATTTATTTGCATCTCTTATTAGAAAGAAAAACCTATTAAATACACTTTGTTGAGTAAGTGGTGTGTGCATGTATGTGTGTGCGTATGTGTATGTGTGTGTGTGTCTGTGGTTAAAATGTAGTCTTCACTTTAAATGTATTGAAATACTAAAATAATTTTTACATGAAAATTAAATGATAAAACTTTTATTTCTACATTTCTAAATTTTAAAAGTCACTGTACTTGCACTTTGATAATTCCTAAAGCAACATAATTCATTGAATCAAAAATATTATTAGTGTCATGACAATTTTCAGTAATTATTCTCCATAAATTCTTGAATCAAAATATTTTATATTTCTTAATCAAGCAGCTTAACTCAAATAACTGGAAAGTTTTAGAAAATCAGTCAATCAATGAGTAACCCTCACTGAATAGAAAGAATTGAGGAACAAGGTTTAAGTGCATTCTGTTTCAATCTTGAAAAATTAGTAAACCCTGAGAAATCAAATAGTTTTCCCTCACGCAGTTATTTAGAATCAAGTGAGAATCAACCCAGCTATATTATAATTGCTAAGGTAGTCTTAATTTTATCTTCTCTATTCATTTACTTAAAAGTAGGCAGTAGTAGTGTAGCAAAGGAGGCAAGAATATTCTGTCTTATTTTTGCTTGTTTGTTGTTTCATTCATGCAGCAAGTTTGTTCATTGCCTCTAAAAATATATTTTTGGATCTTTTTTTCTTCCACAGACTAGACACTGTTCACATTAAGTGTATAATAGACTTTTTTTTTTTGCTTGGTGACTGTGTGTAAGCAGAATGTGACTTCTTAAGGACACCTGGCCATTACACTTTACAGAACAATTGATAAAATTCTTCATTCTTTTATCTCTAGGAAATTTTACTTTGGATACAAAAGAAGTATTTGCTTAGCTTTTAATATGTGTTTTTTATAATCACATATTATATACTGTATTTGTCCCTCTTAACATTTTCCTCAGTATTTAGACAAGAAAACTGAGGCACAGACAGAGTTAGTGTGTGGTAAGGAGCTCTATCAAAGAGATATCCATGAGGTACTCCCAAGGTCAGACTGATAACACTGTGCCTGGCTCCAAAAGAAGACAGAATGTCTGTTTAGTCACATTACTTGCATTTGACACTGGGCTTCTTTTAGAAATTAAAATCTCTTTATTTTTATAGTCTGCTTTTCAGTAGTGCACTATGCTGTTTTTAATTTTTTACCCTCCTCCTCCCACCCATAAATCCAGCTGACTTGTTCTAATTTAACACAGAAAAAGAAAAGGGAACAAATAACAAGTCTAAAATAGAATACACCACTTTCCATCCATATTCCCCAAACATAGTTATTTTCCTGAGAATCCCTCTCTTCTGATTGCAACGCCATCTGCCTAATCAAACACACCAGAAATATAGGTTTCTTTTTTACCTCCCTCTTGCTCATTTTCTACAACAAATCCATACGTGGACTGAATTTATCTACTGTCTGTCGTTCATCACTTAATCTTCCTTGCAGATATTTAAGGTACTGTGACATACTACTTAAAATATTGCATCGTCATTATACTGAGTTCCCTGTTTACTGTCTTCAAAGACCATAAATCTTGCTTTTGTTTTAATGGAAAGTTTAGCATTCTAAATCTCAGGTTTTGCTATGCCATTTTTTTTTTCTGTGTTGCAGCCTTCACGGATAAATCACACTCTCATAGCATTCATTTCCCTCCATAGTCCAAGCTTTCCTTTTACCTCCACACATATTGACTTGTCTTCGTGCATTCTTCTTCGAATTTTCTCACTCTGCTTTTTCTCACCCTGAAAACCCTCATCTTCTAGTTAATTTCAAGTCATCTATCAATACTCAATTTTTTCCTGAGAATTAAATTTCCTAATTCCTCAAATTCAAGAATGAATTTCATAACCCTCAAAGGAAGTACATTATTTTATATTATTTTAATTGATACATACCAAGTAGACATTTTTATGGCATAGAGTGTAAACTTTCACACATGCATATATCATGTAATAATCAAATTAGCATACTTAGCATACATGTAATCCCATAAATTTTTCATTGCTTTATGTTATTAAAGTGAAAATCCTCACTTCTATTATGAAATAATCAATAAAATATTTTTAGTCATAGTTAAGCCACTGTAAAGTTTAACACAAATACTTATTATTCCTTTCTAAATTATAATTCTGCACTCATTGAAAAAATCTTTCCTTCACCTTCCCACTCTTCAGCCTCTAACAACCATTGTACTGTACATTTTGTTTGCTAGCTCCCTTGTTTCTTTGATTTTTGAGGCAGGGTGTTGATTTGTACTGCAGGCTGTCCTTGAATTCACTAGCCTAGGCTGGCCAAAATCTAGTAGCAATCTTCCTCCTTCAGCCTGTTCAATACTGGGAATGCAAGCATGAGCAGCCACACCAGCCTCTACTGTACTTCTATAAAATAAACCCCTTTAGATTCCAGAGATTAGTAAGAACATGTGATATTCATCTTTCTGTACCTGACTGATCTAACTAAACATAGTGTATTCTAGAATCATGTATATTATTGAAAATGACAGGATTGCATTCTTATTACAACTGAAAAGTATCTTTAATCCATTTATCTGTTGAAGAATATTTTAATTCATATACTGCACTGGTTATTAAGAATAATTTTTAAATAAAAATAGGATTACAGGTATATGTTTGACATATGGATACTTTTTTCTTTGGTTGTACACCATACAGTGGAATGTCTGCTTACATGGAAATTTTATTTTTAAAAAAAACTTTAAAGGAACTTTTACATTGCTTTCCATAATTGTTGCAGTAATTTACATTTCCATGTGTAGTATATAAAATTCTCCTTTCTCCAAATAAATATCAGCATTTATTTTTTATCTTTTTCGTGGCATCAATTCCAAATATACTGAGATGATATCTCTTTTTGAGTTTGATATGCGTTTTCCTGGCAGTTAATGTGGTTGAGCAATTTGCCTTCTCTTAAAAATTATACACTTAGATTTATTGTCTTTTTTTAAAAATTTGGATTATTTTTGTACTATTTTTTGCTATTGACCTATTTTAATTCCTTATATATTCTGCATATTAACCCCTCCCTGAATGCACAGTTTTTAAATATTTTCTTCTATTTTATAGGTTGTTCAATGTTGTTTCTTTTGTAATGCAGAAGATTTTTATTTTGATGTAATTTCATTTCACCATTTTTGTTTTTCCTAATTATGCAGTAGATGTCTTAGTCAGAAAGTCAATGGATTGAGATTTGTTTTGGCTATAAAATTGAAATAGACTTAGATATATGCAAAGATGTACATGGAAATACAGAAATATAAATATAGATATTCATGCAGGTTTGGCCTATTGTCTAAGATGAAACTATTATTTTTGATGTCTGTGGATAACAAAACATTTTATAGAAAATTAATATTAAACCTAAAGTAAATATTTATTGACTATGCAGTATTTAAGTGTATCTATTGCTTAACTAACAAAGTAAGGATTCTTGCTCTTGATAGTGGATGATATTATTACCTAAATTGCACAAGCTAGTGACTCTCTAATTGCAATCCTGTTGAAATGTCTGAAAATTAAGAGTTAATTCTTGTAAAAACTAAATTTTCTTATAAATTTTAAGGTACACTTTTCAGAAATTCTAAAGTTTTACCTGGGTTTCTCTGGTTAAAAAATTCAGTAAGTTGTTCAACAAAATTAATTTATTTCTCAGAAAAGATTGTAAATTTTCTTTTGCTGTTTTGCTTTTTGCTAAACATTTCTTCTGGTTATATCAAAGATTTCTTTAATAAGAAAGCATCTAAAACAAGTTTTTAGAGAAAAATTCAATGTGCTTATTGGCACAATTTGGAATAATGACTAATTTCTGAATTGGTGAACAATACTTCTGTTTTATGTGCTCTGGCATTTCTTCAATTGGAAGGGATATGTCTGGAGAAAACAGATGTGCCTAAATATTAATAATAATATTGCATATTTAGAGGATATGTGCATAATTTGGTAAAGCTAATTCCAAGATGGAATACATAACCATTTGTTTATATATGAAAACCAAATAATACCCATTCAGAGAAACATTTCATTAACTTGCTTGGCAGAGATTTTAGAAAGAATCAATGCCAGATGTGGCCACAAAGGAGAAAAGAATGAATTAGACCAAAGAAATTCTTGGCTACTATAAACTCTTCATTTTTGCCTAAGGATATTTGCTTGCTGAACTTTTAATTTTTAATGTATACATATTCTTCAAACTCTATATAGTCTCCCACATTGAAAACATTCTTTTTTTCTCAAGTACTGTAGTCCAGAAAATAAAATTGTCTCTTTTCTTTTTATTTCTCTCATGTGTTACAATGATATAATCATGAAATGAAGTGAAATAATAAATAATGGATTTTACTTCACAATATTTATGTATTGATTTTTCTTTCTTTGAACTGTACAACATAAACTTTTTAAAGAAAAGCACAGTATACAAATCTAATGTTGATTGTGCACATGAAGTATGTCACTTTTTCTCTGTGATGCTTGTTTTGTTGTTGCATGTAAAGAATATATAAACCTGCATAAAATTAAATGACAAATATATCTTACCAAAGTCATAAGATACTCATGTATTTCCAAAATATCTACATTAATTTTTGATTAATTACTGAAGGCATAGAGTTAGACAAGGGTAAATTAGAAAATACTATTAGACATATAAAAAGACATGCGAATAATATTACATAAAAAAGCCATTTAGATTTTGTATTATTTTATAATGTAAACTAAATTACTTTGTTTAAACATCTATTCACATATTTACCAGGATTTTAATACAAATATTTAAATCGGCATAAATTTAAAACAATAGTTTTTATACCTAGATTTTAATATCAATTACTTGGGCACCTTTGAAATATATAAATTTAAAGCAGCCCTTAAATACCGAATCACACCTTTAATCCCAGCACTCAGGAGGCTGAGGTAGGAGGAGCGTTGTGAGTTCGAGGCCGGCTTGGGCTACAACGGGAGTGCAAGGCCGGCCATGAGATACATGGTGCGACCCTGCCTCAAAAAACCAGGACTGAGAGCTTGGCTCAGTGACTTAAGTGCCTGACAGGTGCGAGGTTGTGTGTTCAATCCGTGGTGCCGCAAAAAAAAAAAAAAAAAAAAGCCAAAAAAACCGAATCACAGAGTCAGAAAGGCAGACCTCTTTATGCATGTTCCACTGGTCTTTTTTTTTTAACGTACTCCATAATGAACGTATTTTCTGACCCAACAAGTATGCCTATTGATTCATTTAGGTGTCTTTAATACATTCCATGTTTTTTCTTAAAGTTCAACAATTACATGCTTTGTGAACAATATTAATTTTTGCGCCTTTTCATGTCTAGAGCATAAATATAGTTGGTGTAAGTTGCAGATAAAAAAGCACTGCCCAGTAATTTAAAGGAAGTAAAATAAATGATAACAGTTACAATTACAGCTGTATCTGACATTTTTAAAGGAGTAAAATTAAGAGAAGAGTGTATTTTAAAGAAATTCTAAACTTGGAAAACTGACAAGTGTTTATATCCACTCCAAATTTTCCTATCTATCCAAGCACAAATAATTTTGATAAATCATTAGTTGTTACATTGAAACTCTATTATATTATTTTTTCTGTTTTATAGTTATTGGTAATAGGTATCTACTTATAACATGAAATAATTGTAAACTTATTGTTATATAAGTGGTGCCTCAGTTCACAAACTCACTTCTCTCCACAATTTTGTTTGTAAACCAAATTGGATAAAAACTGAATCAAATTTCCCTACAAGATCAACATTCAACCAAACCATTGAATTTGATTTGGTTTTTGCCAAACTTGGCTTGTGACCAGAATCTAGGAAACAATCTAAGTTTGTGAACTGAAGTACCACTGTTTACTTTTGGCATGGTTAAAAGGAAGAAAATGCATTGAAGTTCTAAAACACCTGAATCATTGCTCTGAGATTGGCTACAATAATTTGAATGAAAAATTTTAAAATGTCTTTTATGTAAATTAAAATAAAATGATAGCATGATTCATTTTGTGCCATAGTAGCACGGATAAGATGGATCTGGTTTAAAACCCAGTGTATAGTTAGTACAAATCTCACCAATATCAGACTTTCTAAGCATCACAGGTACGAATGCTGTAAGACTGATGAGACATAATTCAATAGCTAACATGTACAGATGTTAGAACAACCAAGTAACATATAATAATTAGCCCTATTATTATAAGGAAAATACAGTATTTTATGAAATTTTAAAAAAATTGAAATTTAATATTTTGTTATTGACTTTGATTAATCAAAATATGTGATGCTGCTTGCTATAGTTTGGGTCTTGAACATCTCCTACATCTCCTTGTATTGAAAGTTGACCCTGAGCCTTTGACCTTATCAGAGGTGTATGACTTTTTGTGGTTTGGACATATTGGAGGGAAGTCAGGTCACTGGAAATGTGGTCTTGAAAGGGATACTGGGACTTGACACTTTCCTGTCTCCCTTCTTGTTTCCTAGATATCATGAAGTAAACAGGCTTTACCTGAAAAGTTTTCTCACTTTCATGTACTGCACTGGCACAAGACCAAAGCAATTGTGCCAAATGACCGTGAACTGAAACTTTGCAAATTGTGAACTGAATTGGACATTTTCTCCTTTCAAACTGATTATCACAGGTATTTTGTACATAATAGGATACTAACAATCTGCTTATATTTGTTACTGCATTTATTTTCAAATGGCAAAATGCTCTTATATAATTTCTTGTGAAATTTTCTCATTATAAAATCAGAACTTATTGAAGGGAATTATAATATGGTATGAGTATAAAGAAACATTAGTTGGCTGATAAAAGTATCTTATATTTCCCAAGATACAAACCATTTACCTTAGGTTTGCCTTATCTTCTTGTTTTATTCTGTGGCAAAGATACAGAAAAGGCTAGATGGATTGTTGCATCTATTCTGTTTGTATTCTGTAGGTTTTATTTTCAGGTTTCTTGAAGCAAAGTGAAAAGGTATGAGGAAACCAAACATTTTGGAAGCATAACATATGCCCATTAAACAGTTACTTGCTGTAGAAGGTTGAACATAATTGATCTCATCTACATAGTGTTGAGTTAGTAGAATTATTAATCCAGATCTTATTTTATGTATTAATTTGACTAAATAATTACCTAATCTGTCTAGGTATATTTCTAAAATAAGATATCATAAAATAACATATTATTTAATAGCAGTTTATTGTATAGTGTCTATATAAGCTAAATGAATCAAGCTATTGCTTTTTTTATAACCAATATCATCTTCCATGTCTAAAATTACAGCTAATTAAAATGGTAGGCAACATGCTCATTCCCGTGAAAGTTACCTTCCTTTGCTATCCTTTTGCCTGCTCTCCCCCAGTACTATGCTTTCCTGCCACCATGAAGTGAGTAGTTTCATTTCAGTATGACCTACTATCATGATATTTCTGCCTTGGAGCCACAAATATTACACAAATCTATTGAAACCACGTGCCAAATATGTATGTCATCCTTTAAATTGTAGTTCAGATATTTTGTCTATCAGTTAAAAAAGTGACTAACACAGAAAAATGATATCAGGAAGGAAAGTTATTGCTTTAATTGTACCCAGTTGCATGGTTCAAAAGCCTTTTTTCTTTCTTTCTTTTTTTTTTTTTTTTATGGTATCGGGGATCAAACTCAGGACCTTGTGATTCCCAGGCTGGCACTGTGCTGCTGAGCTATATCCCCAGCCCTCAAAAGCCTTTGTAACTGGTTTGCAGGAGGTGTTTGGACAGGTTTTGAGATGCAGATCAAAGAACTTCTATAGTATTGTAATCGAACCTCAGTTGTTATTTTGTCGGAACAATTGGGAGCTACCTGGAGTATGACTAAAACACACATCTGTGTGTGTTTGGATGAGTCATTATGGTACGAACTTAGGGTCTGTATCCGATTCCTTTCTCGTGCTGCTCCTCTGTATTTTGTTTTCAAGTCTTCATGAAGTGAGCAGCTTTGTTCACCCACATCCTTCCACCAGGATGTTTCTTCTTTGGGGTCAGCTAAATATGAACTGTATCCACTGAAAGCATGACAAAGCAAAACGTTTTTTCTTTAATCGTTGGGTGCTAGGTATTTTGTGCAGCAACCACACAACTAATGTATTTACAGCTAACTTATTCTCATTTATTCCAAGTATCCTCATTTGATCTTTTTAAATCTTTTTTTAAACTGTTCAAGTGCTCTAAAATTTGTGGTGAAGACTTATTTTTCACTGTTCACTCTAATCCTTGCCATACATGAGGTAGGGATTCAGTACATACTATCTGAATATAAACTGTTTTGATTGTGATTCAAGCTTGCTCATTTCCTAAAAAGTTATCTCAGACAAGGTGATCTCTTCGGTACTAATTTTAATGTATCTAAAATGAATACACTAATAATGTCTACAATTTATATTTTAATTTGAAATAAATGAATGAAATTAATTAGGCTAGAACTTGATATCTAATAAAATCTTGGTTTATGTTACCCATTACTATGAAGTTGTTTTCTGGTGTTATAAGTCTTTCCTTATTTCAGTACAGAAAAGTGACAAGAATTTACCACTGAAGATAAAATAAACTCTATGAATCTTTTTCTTCTTCTCAGAGATCATCTTCCCCTTCTCTACATAATAGACTACCTTATATTATTGTTTCATTTTTCACTGACAAAATATGCTCTAAATGAAGTTCAGTGGAATAAAACATGTAATAATTCATCTTTCCATAAGTACATGAATATAAGGAATGGAGGAGGGTAAAATTAATAACTTACCAATTTATCAACACTAAATAGTCAAAGCAGTTAAAATAAATTTTGGAAAAGTGTCTATTATTGGTCATTGTGTGTGTGGAAGTTCAAACCCAAATGCACATTTGGAAGTTCAAATCTTACTTGGTCTCAATGCCTATGCCAAATTGTTCCACACAGTTCTTAGCTGACATTCACATGCTTCGAACCAAACCTTCCTTGGATGAAGGGAAAACACTCATTTAGCTCCCAGTATCTGCCCTCACCTGTTTCTGCCATTTCCTGCTTCTTCCTGTGGTTCACGGATTACAAAGAAACTGAAGACTCTCGTTTAGATGAATCAAAGTGATACTCACTCGCTAAGTATGATATTTCTATGACATCATGAATTTAGTTTTTTCTCTATAAACCTATATTAATTTGATCAGTTTCCACTGATTATGGAAGTACCAAGGCAGTAGATCATGAGTCTAATTTGTATAGGAAATTCTGCTAGTTTATGTAAAATTTGAAGTGTTTTAGAAGTCACTCTAAATTTTTTCTAACTATAAAAACTCTACTAAAATTTTAAGAAAATATATTATATACCTACTTGAGGAAGAAATGCAGCCATTAATCAGTAATATTTATAGACATACATTGTACATAGGTATTCAATGAATAATCACACAATACTAGTAGTGTTAAATGAGTTGTTATTCACATTTTGGTGCATTTAATCACGTCTTTTTTATAATAATGCCATGCACTTGGGGTTATTTGTTGAGGACAGAATGTAAGGGTGAAGAATTGAAAAGAAAGAATATTTAATTACTGCAAGATTTCACTGAGTTTTAGTTGGGTTTGCCCACACAAAACAATTATCATTTGCTCTTCATTATCTGTGATACTATATTTTGCTCTCTGGAATATGGAATTGTCTACAGGAAACAGGAGAAGAGTTAAAAATAAGTGAATTTTACTTTACCCTAAATAAGGCTAAAATCAACCCAACAAAGTATAAAATAATTTCCTAGAACCTTGCATGTTGATTCTATGACACACCAAGCTGATAAGTACTGTAACATACAAGATTTCATCAAAATTTCACAGGGCCCATGTCTGTCACTTCTCATAAATGGCTCACATCACACAAATAGGACATTGTTTCTTGGTAACTTTTCCTATTAAGATTCGTGTCCTGAGACTATCATCACATCTATTCAAGAACGTCTGCACATGCATCAAAATCAAATCGGCCCTTAGATGTGGAAAAGGATAATGTCAAATATGCTTCATTCTACAAGGAGAAGTTCTGAAAACCTTACTTTATAACTACTTACATGTTTTTTGACACTGAAAGTGGAACTAAAGACATAAAAAATATTTTGAAGTATTCCTAGACTCACTTCAAAGACATAAATCCGTATCACTTCACAAGCATACAACTATATCATATACATGTAAATGTACTCTAAGTTTGTGATGCTGTTGGTTAGTTTGCATAGCACTAGATTTTATAAACATGGCTGTTTATTGATTGTTCATTCTTTCTGTGCCTACACCTCAAGAAAAAAAGTCCTAGAAAGTTTCAAGTGCTTAACCGCTGTCTACAGTTTTTAACGCTAAATGAACAGGCTACAATGGGCATAGTAGATTTACTTACATGTGTGAGGGGGAGCTTGTATAAAATCAGTTTAATAATCACATAGATTATTCAAAAGATATCACTTAACTCTTGTATACTCATTTAAGAATAATTTAGTACTTATTCCAAATGTATATTTTTATTTTCTTGTTTATTCACAAGACACATAAATCTTTGAAATTGGAACTGATCTAATAATCAGACATGGACAATTACTGAGAAATGAGTGCAAGAGCCCCTGAATGACTGTGCCAAGTATCTTTCAAACTATTTAGTCATTGCATCTCAAAATGTTTCTTTTTGGAGTAGTAGTTCTTTTTAAATTTATTTTTTTTTATATTATGGATACTGCTCTTAATAACAGTAATAGGGGTTAATCATGTTTCAGTAAAAGTAGAAAAGAAGAACCCATGCAATTGAGGGCCATGGGAATTAAATCCAAATTTCCCATATAATGATGCTTCGGTGTATGTCAAAGAGAAAGACACTTAGACCATAGTATTCACTTGAGTATCTAAGTTTATTTTACTAATAAAAGGGAAAAAAATTCAAGTATACTTCATTTCACTTCCTTGATAGGCTAAGTTTGCCAAAAGAAAAAAAATGAATTACGCTTGCACAATTGTTATTCTATAGTCTATTTTCATAGATAAAATATCTATATATGATAATATATATATATATATATATATATATATATTCTTGATAAATAAACATCCATCTGTGACTGGGACACTGAAATACTGAAATTAGAACTCTCCCTGGGGAAGATTTTAGAAAAAATATATTCCATAATTGTATGTATTTATCAAGGAATTTTACTCAAATCTCATCTATTATGAAATACTGCTTGCATTTTTTAAAAAGCACATAATAATATATGAAACAATTTAGTTCGATAAAATTGGAAGTGATTTCTCTTTCTCCAGCTGGACACAAAATGAATATGATTCTGTTCAAAAACAAACTGGGATAAAGGAATAATTGACTAACTACTCCAAGATTAAAGGACAACCTTGTATCTACATATATATATAACATATCCATGTTGAACCTAAGTGCTATGAATAAGATCTGATGTCATATATATTTAAGAGTCTCATGAAATAGCACAATGCATAATAGTGGGAAAATGCATAAATAATTATTTTTTAAAAAAATACTTATAGATAGCACTTGATTGTTAATTCATGTGTCTAAGTAAAATTTTCAACCAGATATGGATAAAAAAGAAATCAGCACGACTGAAAAGTGGCTAAACACCATTTGCCTAAAAACCATAATTCTTCTTCAAATTGTACATTAATTATTCATACAAGTCTATCACTCACAGCCTGATATTTCCAGTCTAAGCTTGCATATTTTTAATGAATTCATATATTCTTCAAGATTCACAAATGGAAACTGTGAGGCTCTAACTTTATTTTTTGTCTGTTTTTATTGTATTGGCATATTTTAGTTATATATAATGTTAACATTCCTCATAAGGGATTTGTGTCCGTAAATGATGTATCTTGCTTTTTTCCCCATTCCCTCTCCTCCCTTCAACCCCTCTTCTACTCCTTATTTACAAAAGCTTTTTCTTATCCCTTCTTTTCCTTCCTCATCCCTGTGCCTTGTCCCCCTTCTCATTAGAAAATTTCCTTTCCATTCCTAATATCTACTGCACTTTTTGGTCCTTCTTTACACTTTTGTTTTCTCACACCAGAGAAACAGTATGGTAAACACATGTTTGACTTATTTCACTTCAGGGTATGTTCTCAAGGTGCAATAATTTGGCTGGAAATGTCTCAGGCTTATCCTTCTTTATGGTTGAATGTACTCCATTCTATAAAAAATAACCTACATCTTTTTTATTCATTCATCAATTGATGGACATTTGGGCTCTTTCCAAGATTTACAAACTGTGCTGCTATAAACTGTGCTGCTATAAACTGTGGTATGATGCTTATAATTCTTTCATGAAGATACCAAGAAGAGTAGTAGCTGGTTAAAAGAAACTTGTAGTTTTAGTTTTATGAGGAATCACCACTGATTTCCAGATGGTTTCACCAGTCTGCGCTTCCACCAGCGATGGAGAAGGGTTCCTTGTACCCACAGCCCTTCTAGCATTTGTTATTGATTGATCTCTGAGTAACAGCCATTCTTTCTGGAGTAAGATGGAATCTCAAGGTTGTTTAATTTACATCTATCAGATGACCAGTGATGCTGAACTTTTTTTTTCATATATTAGTTTGCTGCTTCTATTTCTTCATCTGAGAAGAGTCTGTTCATTTCAGGGGCCCTTTTTTGTATTGGGTCTTTAAATTTCGGGGTTTTGATGTTTTTGAGTTCCTTATATATTATAGTAATTAGTTCTTTGAAGAACTGTTGGCAAAAGTTATTTCCCATATTGTGGGTTTTCTCCTCACTCTGTTGGTAGCTTACTTTGTTGTACAAAATATTTCCTGTACAATTGAAGATTTTTTCATAGAGTCTTTGCCTATACCAATGTCTTGAAGAGTTCTACCTATTCTCTCTTACAACAGAGTTAGTGTCTCTTTTTCAATATTTAGATCTTCCATCTGTTTCAATTTTAGTTTAGTGCATAGTGAAAGATATGGGTCTAGTTTTAATCTTGGGCATATGGAAAGCCAGTTTTCCCAGCACCATTTAGTAAAGAGGCTATCTTTCTTCCAGTGAGAGTATTTGGTTCCTTTATCTAAGATAAGGTGGTTGCGTGTTTGGTGTTGTTTCTGCATCTTCTAATCTGTTTTATCCATGCTTGTGTCCTTTTTTTTTTTTTTTTTTGTCAATGCCATGTTGCTTTTATTGCCGTAGATTTATAATACAATTTCAAGCCAGGCGTTGTGATGCCCCTGCTTGCCTTTGTTGGCCAGAATTGTTTTTGCTTATCTAGGTCCCTTCTGGTTCCAAACAAAATTTAGGATTGTTTTCTCTAATTCTGTGACATGTGTTTTTGGTTTTCTGATTGGGATTCCACTAAATCTGGCTAAGAATTTTGGTAGTATGACCAATTTCACTTCATTAGTACAAAGGCTACCTTTAGATTTTCAGATATCCTTGTTGATCTCCTTTTCAGAGTACTGTAATTTTCAATGTGAAGGTCTTTTACACTGATGCCTAGGTATTTCTTTTCCTTTCTTTTTCTTCCTTTCTGTTCTGTTTTTTTTTTTTTTGGGGGGGGATGCTACTGTGAATGGTGTTGTTTTCCTAATTTCTTTCTCAGTAAGTTTGTTTCACAGGTACAGAAATTTTGAGTGCTGACTTTGTATTCAGCTATGCTACTGAAAGTGGTTACTAAACATAGTAGTCTTTTGGTGGAGTTTTTGGGGTCTTCTATGTAGCATATCATGTTATCTACAAATAAGGATAGTTTAAATTTTTTCTTTCCTATCACATTCTATTTATTTATTTATTTATTTATTTATTTATTTATTGTCTAATTGTTCTGGCTAAAGTTTTTCAGAACTATATTGAATAAGAGTGGTGATAGTGGACATGCTTGTCATGTTCCTAATTTTAAATCCAAAAGTTTTTAATTTTTGACCATTTGGTATGATGTTGGCTCTGGTTTGTCATAAATAGCTTTTATCCAATTGAGATAAAGACCACCTACTCAAGTGTTCTGTAGGGTTTTTGCCATGAATGGGTTTGGATTTTGTCAAATGCTTTTTCTGCACCTATTGAGATGATCGTGTGTCTTTTGTCTCTGACCATGTTAATACGGTGTATTACATTTATTGATTTGCATATGTCGAACCATACCTGCATCCCTGAGGTGAATTCTGCTTGATCATGATGTATAATCTTCCTGATGATAGGCTGTACTTTTAGTCCATTTCTTATTGAGGATATTTTATGTCTTTGTTCATTAGCGAGATTGATCTGTAATTTTCTTTTTTTGATTGGCCCTTCTCTTATTTTAATATCAGGATAATACTTGCTTCCAGGAATGATTTTGGAAGTATTGCATCCCAACTGATTTCTTTAAAGAATTTCAGTATTACTGGCATTAGTTATTCTCTAAATTTCTTTTAGAATTCACCAGGGAATTCATTAGGATCTGGGCTTTTTTTGTTGGTAGATTTTTTTTTTACATCTTTAGTTTCATTAACTGATATTAATTTATTTAGAATTTTTATAACTTCTTGAATCAGCTTTGTAATTTATGTGTATCTAGGAATCTGCCCATTTTTTCTGTTTTCCATCTTAACATGCAAATTCTCAAAGCAGGTATTTATAAATTTCTGTATTTCCAAAGGATCTGTTTTAAATTCACCCTTTTCATTCCTAATTGCATCAAATTGTCTTTCCTTTTTTTTTTTTGATAAGGTTGTCTTAGGGTTTGTTGACTTTAATCTTTTAAAGAATCAACTCTTTAACTCATTGATCCTTTCTGTTGTTTTCTTAGTCTGAATTGAATTACTCTCTGTTTTGAACTTTATTATTTCCTTCCTTGTATGAGCTCTCAATTTGACCTGATCTTCTTCTTCTAGAAGGATGAGGTTCAACATAAGCTAATTTATTTGAGCTCTCTCTTTTTCTGATAAGCGAATTCACTGCTATATATTTCTCTTACAGGACTACTTTCATTTTTTCCCACAAGTTCCAGCATATTGTATTAGCATTATTTTTTAATTGTAGACACTATCTGATTTCTTTTTTTGCATTTTAAAAAAATTCTAGTAAAAAGGAGTAAAACAGAATTTTGTAACAAAATATTAGGAGAATAACTATAGTTAATACATTACATATAGTCATCTTCAAAGTAGTTAGAGTAGAAGACATGGGCATAAAATTCTCCAATAAGTATTGTCATGAACTTTCCTTCCCAACAAACTAAGAGACACTAAAGGTATAGCTGGCTTGCATTTTTCCCTTCCTTCCTTTCCACTTTACCCTCTTCTAGTTCCCTTTTTAAATATTTACTTCCCTTTTCACAATACCTATTGTACATCCTAGACCTTGTTTACTGATTCAACTTCTCAATCCAGGGTCTAATTTCTTGTTTAATTTCATCCGTGACCATTTGATTGTTCAGAAGGATATTATTTAATTTCCATGTATTTACGGAGTTCTTATAATATAACCTAATTGCACTATGCGCCAATTATTTCCATGGGATAATTTCAAATTATTTGAATTTACGTAAATATGTTGTATGAGGCAGAATGTGGTCCACGTTGGAGAAGCCCTATGTGCAGCTGAGAAAAATGTGTATTCTGTTTTTGTTTGTTTGTTTGTTTGTTTTGCGGCACCGGGGATTGAATTTACAACCTTGCGCCTGTCAGACAGGCGCTTAAGTCTCTGAGCCAAACTCCCGGCCCTAAAAATGCGTATTCTGATGTTATGGAGAGTAGCACTCTGTAGACATCAACTTAGCCTATCAAAAGTTTGGTGTAGCTCTTATATTTCTTTATTGATTTTTATCGAGTAGATCTTTTTGAGACATTGAATATTGAAGTCCTTCATTACAACTGTGTTAGCATTGGTTTTATTTTTCATGTTTTTTAGTACTCGCTTTCTATAGTTGGGCACACAGATATTTGGTGCACATATATTTATGATTATTATCTGTTCTTCTTGAACTGTTTCTTTTTTAAAGATGTATTCACATTCGTTGTCTCTCTTCATCAGTCTTGGCTTGAAATCCACTTTGTCTTAAAATACCCTTGGTACCTCTGCTTTTTTCTAGGTTTCTGGTGCATGGAGTGTTATTTTCCATCTTTTGACTTTCAGTCTATGAATTTTTTTTAATTAAATATATTCGTCATTTGGAGCATTTTGTTGGATCTTGCTTCTTCATTCATTCCACCACTCTGTTTCTTTAGATTGGTGAACTGAGGTCATTAACATTGATGGTTATAAATTTAATTATGTATAGCAGTCCTTATGAGCATAATGAAATACAGACTATGGTTCAGTAGATCTGGGTTAGTGCCCAAAAGTCTGCATTTTTAACAAACTTCCAGGTCCAGTTGCTAATACTTTGAGGAGTAAGTTTCACAACAAGAAATAAAAGCCTTGCATCCCTATATTTTTAAACACATGATAGTATTTCATAATATAATAACTTCCAATGAATATTATCTGTATATGCTGGAAATATGAGCATGATATTTTAATATTATAAAGTTGTGTAGGTTAATAATCACCACTATGTTATTTTATAATGTTAGTGAATGTTTTACACCTTTTCTTATATTCCTTAAGATTTAATTTGACAAAGGTATAAAAGAATAAATAATTTTGATGTTACACACTTACTTTCCTGTAATGTCATAGTTCTGGTAGGTGATAAACAATTTTTTGTAGTCAATGATCACAGAGGTACACTTAATAAGGACAAGATGACTTATTTTTAAATTGCAGTCATTTCCTCAGAGAATCAACAACAATAATAATTAATATCCTCCTCTAAAACAGTAGAACAATCTAAGCATAGAAAATCTCATTTAGAATTTATGCAAATATTCAAGCAAGTATAGTGATGATAAGTAATGGCTTTATCTCATGATGATCTGAACAAAATCATTCTACATAGTATATAAATGTATGAATACCATGAGTGATACAATAATGAATAAATGCACTTCTTTGCATTTATACTTTAGTATCATCTGCATATATTATTTGGTAATAATTTCTGCATTTTCAATTGTGTATATTAAAATGAATTGTGCTAATGCATAATTTTACCATGGAGGATTCATATATCATATATAATAGTAATTTTCATGTCTTGGTTGTTTGCACACAGAATATTATCAGATTTTAGAATCAAATAAATTATATTTGATATTATACAAACCCTAATGAGATTTCAGATCTTAAAAGTTCAATAACTGATATATTTTATAAAAACAAATTGAAAGATATAAAAACTAAAGAACTTTATGTATATTATATAACAAGTTCAAAACCTTACTGCAAACACATTCATTAACAAGGCAATACTCTTTTCATAATTTTGAATAGTAGGGGTGTGATCCAAGATACAAGAATCTTTTCCTACTACTGCAAACTGAAGGCCAAAATTGTAGAAGACTCTCTGACCTTTGAAATCAACTAGCAGTCAGAACATACAGTAATAGCAAGATACTGAGAACCTCTATGAATGAAAGATTATGCAAAGAGAAAATGGTGCCTAAGAGCCCAAGGTCATCATTGAAAGCACATCCATAGGGCTGCAAAGCTTTCACAAGAAGCTGGCAAGAGGCAGTTGGTGAATGTCCAGAATCCAGTATTACTCAAGGAAGAAAGAAAATCTTATGCTTGTGATCAATAATCCTCTAGAAGACTAGAGATATATTCTCCCGTGGGACAAGTATATCTTTTATTATTATATCCATCCCATTCTCTGGGATTTCTGCTGAAAATGTGATATTCTCAACAGTCATTTAATTTCTGAGATGCACTGGTTCTGGTAAGAACAATTCTAAAGGGTAATTGGAAATTCCCACATAAATTACCATCACACACAGATTCAAGTACAAAAATTCAATAGTATATTATCTGAAAGAATTTTTAATGTAATATTGATTTTGAAAATAAAAGGATGGGAAATTATACCAGAGTTAGAACAAGGAAAGACACATATGATGGAATTTTACATTGCAGACATATTATTTTTATTGTAAAACCATCCTAATTTGCGATGGATTTATAGACTGGCAAAGTAAATAGCTATAATAAGATAGTTACACAAAAACTCTGTGCTACACACATGACTTACGTGTGCAACTAATATATATACCTATCCGTCATCAGCACAGCAAGGAATAATTATTGCTAAAGGATAAGTCTTCTATTAATAATGAATAATTATTGTTAAAGGATAAGTCATCCAATGAATACTGCCTCCATTTTATAGAATCATAAAAGTCAATGTGCAGAAAACAGAAATATCTGAAAGGAAAGGAAATTTTGAATGTCACTTTTCTGTAATCCTGATTTTAATTGGCTGATAATGGTGTCCTATACTAGAACAGAGAACATATAATGAAAATTCAACAAATATATCTTATATGAGCTACAGTTTATTCCTTCATCAATTGTTTATTGACTTCTTATTGTATGTGAAGGAATGTGTGAGAGGTGCTATACATAAAACATTATGCATAATGACATATGGAAAAATACATATGTTAATGAAAGTTTCAATAATAAAGACAATTATAGCTGACTGGAACTTGAATGGAAATGAGTAAGGGTAGGGGATTTAAGAGCATAAGAAATGATACAAAGCAAGAGCATAGGGAAAAGAGTTATCTCAGTGTTACCTCTGTTACCCACACATTTAAAAAACATATTAGCAGATTAAATTAAACATGTCCATGAATATAAAACACACACATAGGCCTATGGTTATTGTATACACACATGTACATATCTCAGTTAATGTTCCCTATGTCCCTAATAGGTGTAACTTCCTTTAGAAATATAACAGAAATTTCAGGAGTTAGAGTGTTAGCTTCCAAAATTGGCTAAAAATCTTATTGAATTTTCACTAGTCATCTTAATATAAGTTTTATAACAGGGTTTCCAATGAAAGTTATCCCCAAGAC